>JASEVX010000431.1:127500-128988 GCA_031761405.1 Serripes groenlandicus | reverse complement strand
AACAGATCTTGGGACAATTCCAACCAGCGGTCGCTTCAGTATAACGACATCTGGTCGATCGCGTACGATGACAGACGTAGCTATAGATATTAAGTGTTTATGTGATCTGATACTTTACTCTTAAGGCTGTTAAATGAGTGTACCATTTGAACCAATCAATTTTAATTTTAAAACATAATTTCATAACACTTTTGGTCAAAAATAAATACATGCCCATGTGAGGTCCTGCACAAGATACATGTACAAAAATAAGCAATTAATTTTTGTATTAACATTTTCTCACATTTGGACGCATATCCATCAGAGCCTTTCTAAAATATCGTGGTAAAAAGAGAAATTGCTCATCATGAGTAATTTTTCATTTTCCACAATATTTTAAACTAAATGCAGTAATAATAGTTTCATTTCTTGAGGTTTTCAATAGTTTTAGATAGATGATTTCGGATGCAGATTTGTTATATGCGGGACAGGGTTACCTGAAAGCCTGTGTGTTATTTCCCTAGCGCCCGATACTATCGCATTACAAGGGCGACAACAACAGACTACCAGGTTCGAATTCCACCAACCATTCGTAGCGCTAAGTCTTAAAGTATTCAGTTTTAACCCTTTCCCTCATACGCCAATTCTACAGCAGACGACTTTGAACATATTTGTGTCAAAAAATAGAAATCTATATAATTGAATGGATATTCTGTGACTTAAAGTGGAAAACATTGTGGCAAATAGGAGAAATTGCTCGTTTTGAGCAATTTCTTCTTTTGTCACTATGTTTTCAAAAAGCCGTCTGCTGCAGAGGCGTCAGCAAGCGTCTATATGACGAGCAATAATGAGCAATTTCATCTTTTGCCACAATGTTTTCCACTTTAGTCATAGGTTATCCATACAATTATAGAGATTTTCTATTTTTTGACAAATATGTTTAAAGTCGTCTGCTGCAGAATTGTCGTATGAGGGAAAGGGTTAAGTGTTTGAAGTATTACTTAGCGCTAAGTTTCGTTTGTGGAATAAGGTCCAGTATAGTTATTTTTCTATAACGCTTTCAACATCATATTCCACGGAGACGTCAAACCTGAACTATATATATGTGTTGATGGACGGACCACTAACCGAACTCGATGTACAATAATTATGTTCGTGGTGCTAACAAGTTGTTTCCAAGCTGTATTGTATTGGTCAGAGATGGATTTATCTTCTGAACATATAGACCGACGACTTGTAAGATTGCTCAAATGATTTTGTTTTGTTTCGATTTCAACTAAATGGGAGACAAAATATCCATTTATGATGTAATTCAATCTAAATATTTTATATAGTCTGTTTTATTATAATACTTATGATATAATGTATTTATTAATATGATTTATTTATGTTCTCTATGTATCTCTCTCTGTCTCTCTGTCTCTCTCTCTGTCTCTCTCTCTCTCTCCCTCTCTCTCTCTCTCTCCTCTCTCTCTCTCTCTCTCTCTGTATCTCTCTCTCTGTCTCTGT
>JASEVX010000431.1:0-122500 GCA_031761405.1 Serripes groenlandicus | reverse complement strand
GTTCCCATTGGGCGGGCGCATAGTGTTTTCAACCATGCATCAAAACCTACTTTTTTAGCATGTTACATTTTCTTCCTTATAGATACGGTTTTAAAGCAGACAACTTTTAAATAGCATACCAGCTTTAAAGAAGGATATAAAAATAATATGGGTAAAAAGAAAAATTGCTCTTCATGAGCAGTTTTTCCCACAATATTTTTCAAAACTGATTTGCTGTAGAGTCGTCAAAAGGTGTTTGTATTTTGCCAGGGGATTGAACATTGTGCTTTATATTGAATTATCACCAAATTCAAGACAGGTTTTTGTACATGAATATTTAGACGTTTTTTATTAATATACAAAAAGCAGCATATCAATCATTGCTTTCTGCAAAACTGTTTAACTGTTTTGCATGAAGACTATGGAAAAGCAATTCACTTGTGCCAACTGTAATTTAATTACTGACTCTTTTTCACCTAATCTTTTTCTGTTCTTCTTTTTCCTTTCTCTCAAACTGTGGCAGATGTCTGCGGTATATGGAGTAAATACATTTATCGATATATATATATATATATGTTTTATTGTTACTTTTCATAGAAAAATGTAGATTTTTATCATCAGTTTACACATTATATCTATGTTATTATTTATTCTGTAAACATCACTCCTTTTTCCTAAATTCTTTGAAATCAAATAGTTTATTTTTATTCCAGCCTAATTTCCAGCCCTCTCACAAAAGTCTAGACACTATTAAAAGATGTACGTACTAATTTGATCTGATTCATAGAATATCTGAACAAATACTGTGTTTTATGAGGAGTTAGATATAAGTGTTTTGTTATTTTGAATCTCAAATTATTCACAAATAAAAGGTTCTGGTGGCAATTTAGAATTAAAAGCATATATACACATAGCTCCCCTTGAGTAACAAGATATTTTTGGAACAACCTTTAAAAAAAGGCTGTGTGTGATAATAAAACTGTTGAATTGTCATGAAAGCTCTTAAGTTATGATGATGATGATGATAATCAGGTGCCTTGTTAAAGGTTTGAATGTAAAATTGGTAATAAATGGTTAGGAGTCTGCACAAAGAAGTCTTATTATTTTGCTGGATATACAATTGCCCTAATACCTGCATTCCTATGGTGTTACTGTTATGATTAAGTGTTGTTTGATGCATTGAGGTACGATACACAAGTATACTAACCACGAGATTTGTTGTTGATTGGAACACTTGTTTTGGTATAGGAACGATTTTAGTGTAGCAGTTTAGTGCGAAAAACGGACCTTTAGTGGTTTTGAAATTTAATGATAATTATTAACAAAATGCATACTAGTAACTAGTTGATATTGGGTCATTTAAGATAGATCTAAAAATGCTTACTGAATGCTTGTGTGATCAGATGGTAAACACAGGAAATCCTGATCCGCCTCTTCGGAGCTTGCTAAGGTGGGCTTCCATGTGATGTGTTTATGCATCATAATACATGTATACAATTCCTATTCATGTAGAGTACTTAATGTCAACATAACAATTAGGCATGTAATTGCTGATACATAAAAGAACAATCCACAGGTGGGATGATTTATTGAATCACTTACAGTTGTTGGGTGTGTCTACTAAATTTGTCTAGTCTCCTGTCTGTAACTTGTATTAACTTGTATTGACTTATTATTTCCCAGTCTTGAAATTGTATTTAAGCATTTTGAATATACACATTACCTCTGTCAATGTTTGTCAATTGTGTACAACATTTGTGTCCAATCCTGGCTTCAAGTCTAATTGTAATGTTTATGATATATATATACATACTGTCCATTGCAATTCAAATGAATGTTTTGACTGCTAAAGCCAAACACTGCTACTCAAATTCTGTCTGCTTCATAACTTGACCCACATGAAGGATTTTGAAATAACTCGTTACAAAGCTCCTTTGAAGGTCAAGGTAACATCTAGAGGTCAAAGGTCATGTGACCATATTTCTTGTCCGTTTCATGTCTTGAAACAACTCGCCATATTGAGACGGATGTTCAGAGCGCTTGTACCTCCCAGCTCAGTTGGTCATACTAAGGGGTCATAGTTCATATGACTCTATTTCATGTCTGCTCCATATCTCTTGTACTGCTTGAAGGACCTAGAAATAACTCTCCCACAAATGTTCACCATATTTAGATGATGTGCAGAGAGCATGCTTCTGCCATACTACTTTTATTCAAACATCCTTTATCAGTATTACTGACACACTACCATAGGCGAGACATTTGTATTTGTTTCAAAAAACAACCATCTAGTTACAGTTTTCATTGTTAGATGTTTTCCATAATTTTTACGTCTATGGAAAGGCAGCCAGTTGCTTGGAAAGACTTGTGTGGATTACTGGTGTGAGATAGCCGGGAAACACATGAGTAGGTGAACTGGCCGTCATGCTACAGTGTATGACTGAAAAATTGTTGAAAAGGGCGTTTAACTCGAATCAATCAATTAATCAACCATACTTTTGCCTATATGTCAATAAAGTCATCTACTACTTATTATCCCCTCGGTTACGAAGTAAGCGAGAAAGGGATATAGTAACGGGACCGTCCGTCCGTCCTTCCATCCGTAACAAACCTTGTCATCGCTCTACACTAACCATTTCTTGACAGATCTTAACCAAACTTGGTATAAAGTAAGTATATATATGGTAACATCTTGAAGCCTATTGATTTTCAAGGTCATAGGTCAAAGGTCAAGCCCAAAATTGGACTTGCAATATTTTCAGCTGTGGCAACCTTGTCACCACTCTACACTGACCATTACTTGACGGATTTTAACAAAACTTGGTATAAAGTTACTTTATGATAATATCTTGAAGCCTATTGATTTTCAAGGTCATAGGTCAAAGGTCAAGCCCAAAATTGGACTTGCAATATTTTCAGCTGTGGCAACCTTGTCACCACTCTACACTGACCATTACTTGACGGATTTTAACAAAACTTGGTATAAAGTTACTTTATAATAATATCTTGAAGCCTATTGATTTTCAAGGTCATAGGTCAAAGGTCAAGCTCAAAATTGGACTTACAATATTTTCAGCTGTGACAGCCTTGTCACCACTCTACACTGACCATTCCTTGACCGATCTTTATAAAACTTATAATACAGTTAGTTTATGATAATATTTGAAGCCTATTGATTTTCAAGGTCATAGGTCAAAGGTCAAGCCCAAAATTGCACTTACACTATTTTCAGCTGTGGCAACCTTGTCACCACTCTACACTGACCATTACTTGACAGATTTTAACCAAACTTGGTATACAGTTACTTTATGATAATATCTTGATTTTCAAGGTCATAGGTCAAAGGTCAAACTCAAAATTGGACTTACAATATTTTCAGCTGTGGCAGCCTTGTCACAACTCTACACTGACCATTCATTGACCGACCTTAATAAAACTTATTATACAGTTAGTTTATGATATGTCTTGAAGCCTATTGGTTTTCAAGGTCATAGGTCAAAGGTCATGCCCAAAATTGAACTTGATTGAACTTACAATATATCTCAGCTGTGGCAACCTTGTCACCACTCTACACTGACCATTCCTTGACAGATCTTATCCAAACTTGGCATACAGTTAGTTTGTGACAATATTTTGAAGCCTATTGATTCAAGGTCATAGGTCAAAGATCGAAGTCAAAAATTGGACTTAAATATTTAGATCACAAGAGAACTCAATGTGAAAATGGAAAGCCGAGGGGATGCATCCGCTTTGCGGTGCCCTTGTTTATTTAACCCTTTCCCTCATATAGACGCCTCTGCAGCAGACAGCTTTTTGAAAACGTGGCGACAAAATAAGCAATTGCTCAAAACAAGCAATCTCTCCTTTTGTCCACATTTTTTCAACTATTCAGTTACTGTACTTTCATTTAAAGGGAGTTTCCAAACAGTTAGGGGTATGTTTTCAAAGTCATCTGCTGCAGAAGTGTTGTATGTGGGAAAGGGTTAACTTCACGGTTGAAAAGGGTTAGAAGTAAAGATTCAGCATTGACACTGATGCTAATGATTTAGGTTACCAATAATCAGAGCTCTAGATAAGGAGAGTTTTTCATGCTCTAAAATTATTATTTGACCTCCAAAACATATGTTGTGGGTACTCAAAAGCATCGTCTCAGTGAGACGATTCTTTTGAGTACCCACAACATAGGTTTTAAAGAGTGCGAAGAGAGATATTATATAAGAAATACCAATTTACGCCTCCTTATCTAATCCTCTGCTATAGACCTATATGTAAATCTATTGCACAAAAAACGATAAGAGTAGTCCCTATAGCTGCATGCCTGTGTACCTTTTTAGTACCCACAACATAGGTTTTAATGAGACTGAGTGCGTGCAAAGAGAGAGATTATATATACAAAAGACCTATTTACTCCTCCTTATCTAGTCCTCTGAATAATGTTTAGGTGACAAGTCTATGTTTGTATTTTTATGCATCAGTTGCTTGATGATTAATTAGCCATTAACCCTTTAACCTAATATAGACAATATTAGATGCGTTTGCAGCACGATACTTCTTAGGAAGTTACTCATTTTTCCGCAATGATTTCCATATTTGTTTGCTTGAGAGGCATTGTAATATGTAAATATTTCAGAGAAAGAGTTCAAAAACAATTAAGTCTACAGGAAAAGTACGTACACACAATTATACATCTGCAGCAGACAATGTTTCAAACATTGTTTCTGAAAGGAGAAATGGCTCATAAATAGAAATTTTCCAAATGCCACAATATTTTCTTCTCTACTCAATATTTTGACTTTCATTGACGGTTTTCCATAATTTTGCCTTGCAGTTTTTTTGTAAATGGTTAAAAAGGGAAAGTGAAGTGTGACACATTCCGGTAATGATGACATATACATATCTCCTATTGTTTTGTCAATCTTCCCCTTTTCTCTACGAGGTGATAGTTAATTTACTATAGAATATTAAGGATTTGATAGTAGAAAAACCCAAAGAAACTTAATTTAGCTGCTAACTGTGTGACTACCATATATTTATCCTGAAACAACATTTATATTCACCATTCTGTTTGTACTAGCAGTTTATAATGCTGTCTGTTTATTTTGATTAATTCATACCAGTAATGTACCAT
This sequence comes from Serripes groenlandicus, assembly GCA_031761405.1. Classification (NCBI taxonomy): domain Eukaryota; kingdom Metazoa; phylum Mollusca; class Bivalvia; order Cardiida; family Cardiidae; genus Serripes; species Serripes groenlandicus. Next base: position 117,393 of record JASEVX010000431.1, on the reverse strand, counting down.
GTGTATAAATCAGAAAAAGCATGTCAGTGACCCTATTGTTAAACCCTTTCCATCATACAACAATTCTGCAGCAGACGACGTTGAACATATTTTGTCAAAACATAGAAAATCTCTATAATTGAACGGATAACCTATGACTAAAAGTGGAAAACATTGTGGCAAAAACCCGTCTGCTGCAGAGGCATCAGAAAGCGTCTATATGAGGGAAAGGGTTAACTCGAAACAATCTGAAGTGAAATAAACTTAGTTTGTTCTGAGGGAAAAGCCTATTTCATTAGATTAAGGCAGTTTAATTCTTTGTTGGCTGAGGCATATCAGTGGACAAATTAATGGGCTTAAAGCTTTCGCAAGGAAATCAGGTTGTTGTGTTGTTGAGAGTAACAAAGGTTTAAGTGAAAGCGGTGAAGCTGAAAGGAGTCAGTATAATTTATGTATGGTGAGGTACTTTGAGTTAAACTTAATTAGTCGGGCATGTTTAGTTTGTTTTTGAATTTTCTATTTATATCATCATGAAAAACAGTGATTTATTATACTAGTAAGTAGTTTCACCGAAAGGTTTTTAAAATCCCTTGCATAAGGGTTATGACATATATTTAGCATAGTTATCTCAGAGGACTAGATAAGGAGGAGTGAACTGGTCTTTTCCCATTCATATCTCTCTTATGACTCCACTAAATCCTATGATGTGGGTACTCAAAAGTATCCTATCACTGAGATAATTATTTTGAGTACCCACAACATAGGGTTTGAGAGTCAAATAAGGATTTGGGGATGTGAAATATGCCCCTTATCAAGAGCTCTGAGTGGTCTTCTGATTTCTAGGTTGATGTAAGTAAGTAATGAAAACCATGATCACACTGAATAATTATGTGAATTATAGTTTTAATTGTTTAAGCATATGCAGCCAGATCATTGTTTACATTGGTTATTTCTTTGGCTTCAGATTGAGCCAATTCATCCAAAGAACTTCACATACAAATGGGCTAAAATTTATTCACATAAAAGTTGTGTTTATAATTTAGTTTAGTCAGTTAAGGGTGAGAAAGAAAGACAAATGAAAATTTCTTGCCGTGGATTTAATAATTCAGTGCCAAGGTTCCTGTTTAAAGTGATATACCAGTACATAACATGGTTACTATTATTTGTGGATGATTTATGTGGTGGTGTGCGTAACGTCTTTTAGACTTACAGCCAACATCATTGGATTTTATAACTTGTGTTTTAGTTGCCAGCTGAACAGCTATGGGGAAAAAGGTAATGACATTGGTCCATACACCGTATTATATATCGAGGTATCAATCTGTTTGTTCAAAACGCTTCAACGTAGTAATATCTGGCTAGAACGTAGTAATATCTGGCTAGTCTTCCAGATATTCATAAAAACGACTGGTTGTTGTTTTCTTTTAGATTTTACATCATTATAACCGAAACTGCTCAACACAGATCAATGAAAATCCATATCAGCTTTACTACTGTGATTTTCTCATGAGTTTTATCCGTTTGGCTGATATGCGCTTTGACTGCTTGAAAAAACAGTTTAAAAACTTTTAATATTGAGAAATTTGAAACTTAAATTTAGATACTCATGCAGGCTAGAACATTGGCAATATAAGAGAAATTGATCATCATGAGATTTACTCAATGTTTTTAACCGTTTCCCTCATATAGACGCTTTCTGACGCCTCTGCAGCAGATGGCTTTTTGAAAACATAGTGACAAAAGAAGACATTGCTCAAAACGAGCTATTTCTCCTCTTGCCACAATGTTTTCCACTTTTATTCAAAGGTTAATCATTCAATTAAAGAAATTTTCCATTTTGTGACAAAAAATGTTCAAAGTCGTCTGCTGCAGAATCGTCGTATGAGAGAAAGGGTTAAATGACAAGTGCTGCTATGGCGTCAACAGAGCTCTAGATAAGGGGCGTTTTGCATGTTCTAAAATCCTTATTTGACACTCTAACCCTATGTTGTGGGTACTCTAAAGAATCCTCTTAATCATAGGGTTTGGTTAAATAATAAGAGAGATATTGTAGGGAAAAGAGCTGAATACTCCTCATTATCTGGACCTCTGGCATCAAAATGCATCTCTTGTACCAATATGAAAATACAAGACAGTCCAAGGGTCTATGTTTGTCTTGTATATTTGCTGTTTTTGTAACATCATGTATAATTAATTTGTCTTCAAATAACAATAAAATAAATTCTTAAAAATCTTTTGTCCATATTCACTTTGACAATCACAGCGGAACCAATTTAAACCTTTTCTGGGAAAATATAGAAATCTGGAAAAATAATTATGACTGGGTTTTAATTCTTAGTGGTAATTGGTTTTGAGACTTCTGCCGACTCTAATTGTATTATTCTGTATGTGACTATGATGGATTTTATGAAGATTAACTGATACCTTTAGTCAATTAACCCTTTCAAGGCTGAACTTTTAAAATGGACTTGTCCAGCTTCACATTTGGATGAGTCTATGAACAATTATAGAAATATCAAGATACACTTGTTGTTAGGCAGCCAACTGTTTAGAGGCTGGCGCTGATGCCCGAACTGCTCTATTTATACTGATGGCAGTCAGGCTTCACAAAGTTTGAGTTCCAGCAGGGTTAAAGGAAGATGATATTAGTTTTAGCTAACAAACTTAGACTAGAAATTGAGTTGAGAGATTTATCTTTCATTGTTAACCCTTGCCCTCATACGACAATTCTGCAGCAGACGTCTTTGAACATATTTTGTCAAATAATGGAAAATCTCTATAATTGAATGGATAACCTATGACTAAAAGTGGAAAACATTGTGGCAAAAGGAGAAATTGCACGTGTTGTGCAATTTCTTCTTTTGTCACTGTTTTCAAAAAGCCATCTGCTGCAGAGGCGTCAGAAAGAGTCTATATGAGGGAAACGGTTAATTGTGCGATGCTTTTCTCGTTAACCCTATCCAACATATAGACACATTTTGATGCATCTGCAGCAGATGACTTGTGAAAACATTGTTATTTGCAACAGTGTTTTCAACTTTATTCAATAAACATACTTTCATTTTTGAAAATTTGCCTATTTTGGCCAAGTTGTTCCAAATTAAAGTTGTCTGCTGCAGATTTTATTGTATATGGGAAGGGGGGTTAATATCCATACAGGTTGTGAAACGGACAGAACATGACACTGTTCTTATACTGCACCTATTACAAGAGGATGTCTTTGGATTATAGGCCTTAATTATTTGCAGAAAAAGCCACAATGCCAAAGTATATATTACAATTATTTAACTGGAAATCAGCAGCAGACAACTTTGAATGCATCGATCTAGACAAAATATTGGATACTCTTTGTATACACAAGGGATATTTGAATTATTGAAAAAAAGTTAAAAACATTTTGACAAAAGAAGAAATTGTTCATCATGAGCAATTTCTTATTTTGCCACAATGTTTTCAAAAGTCGTCTGCTGCTGAGAGCATCTGTATATGGAAAAGGGTCAACCTGTTCCCACATACCACAAATCTGTAGCAGACGACTTTAAAGTATGAACAAACTGTATAAATGAAACTTCGGTAATTCAGAGTAGAGTAAATAGATTGTTGCAAAAGGACAAATTTCTCCTTTTGCCACAATGTATTCAAACATCATGTGCTACAGATGCTTGATATTGTGTCTGCAGTTGAGAAAAGGTAAAACAGCACAAGGAAAAATGGGGTCTTGATGCATAATATGTGATGTAGCAGTTGACACTGGGGAAATTATTATATATGCATCAGAAGTACTCTAATGTAATGGAAAAGGTTTAAACCCTTCCCACATATAGACGCTTGCTGAAACCTTTTGACAACATAGTGACAAAAGAAGAAATTGCTCAAAACGAAAGAAGAAAATTTGCTCAAAACGAGCAATTTCTCCTTTTGCCACAATGTTTTTAGCTGTTTTCACTTATAGAGATATTAGAAAGTTTTATCTAGCTGTTTACAAAGTCGTCTTCTGTAGATTTGTTGTATGTGGGAAAGGGTTAAATACTTGCTTCTAGTTTCCTTTCTCTACATATTTTAATGTGAAAGCAGACCTAAAGCAATTTTAGGCTCATTCTTTAGTAAATAGCTTAAAATGCATTTCTTATCTGCATTTCTGACAAGGGTTAATTTTCTTTAAATTGGTTCTAAATTCTTTTCTTTTTCTATTTAGTTCCCACATCTGGCAATAATTTCGTATTCGCTTCTTTACCTTACCTACTTTGTTTCATTCATGTTTCATTTAACAGCAAATGCACAAAGACTCAAAACTCCAGATTGATGGAATTCCAGGGCTTTTGAAGAGTTGCAAACTCCTAGCTATATATACACCATGAACCAGTTTCTCTTAACATGAAGTTTTTAAAGTAAAACATATTTTTATTAGAAAATACTTACCAGTCATTTATTACCTGATATATACATCTCCTAACCCTTAATTCATCCAGAAAAAGAACTCGCCTAGCGTATCCCTCACGCCTGTGTGATATACACGGTCACCGGTAAATACCGGTGCACGAGGTCAACGTGTCACTTTTAGTTTTCAAGTAAGTGTTGGTTGACGACGCGGGGTTGGGAGGCGGGAATATGAAATGACTGGTAAGTATTTTCTAATAAAAATATGTTTTACTTTAAAAACTTCATTTTTATGTCAAAAATACATTACCAGTCATTTATTACCTGATGACTTTTCAGCATCGGTCGGGAGGCATCTGCCAACACTTCTAGTCCTACAGGTAATGCAGCACATTGTAGTTATTTTTATTTAATTTATTTACTTAGTACTGAGACACAACAGCCTGTGAAAGTAGGAGAATGGATTGATAAATTTCAATCGTTAAGTACTTTATTGTTGTGTCTAATATGTAATTTAGCATATAACTCGCTGAGACGCCACCAGTGGCCCCAGAGAGTGAAGATTTTCAGTTTGCTTAGACATAGATCGCAGGTAGAAATTTGAAAAAGTCGATTGAGATTTCCATACCGCGGCACGAAGAATATCCTCTAAAGGCACATTGTTGGAAAAGGCCCAACTAGTGGAGAGTGCTCTAATTTCATGTGGACGAATCCGTAAAAACGAGAGATCGCGAACTGAAAGATTAGTGTAGGCTAATTTAATTGTACAGGATATCCAGCGGGAAATAGAAGCCGCTGATATATCCTTACATCCTATCAGAGGGAGAAACAACCTCTTCCTACGGCCCCTTGTCCCTTTAACTCTCTTAAGGTAAAGCTTAAGAGCTCTAACGGGACATAGAAGTCTGTCGGCATCCAACGGACCACAGCTCGCAGAAAGACTGGGAACCGTGATTGGTTTAGGAAGGACCGAAGGTAACTGGTTCTTGGCTAAAAAACCTGACTGACAAAGTAGAGTGAACGAGCCATCAGATTCATTGAATCTGATAAAGCCGGTTTCTACTGAAAGCGCATGCAACTCACTTCTACGACGCGCGGTCGCAAAGGCAAGAAGAAAGACAGTTTTGTAAGTTAAAAATTTTAACGAAGCAGAAGACAGAGGTTCGTACGGCGCCTTTGTAAGAGACCAAAGAACGCAAGATAAATCCCATTTTGGAGTTAAACTCCTACAAACGGGTTTATCTAGTTCGAATGATCGCATAAGTTCCGAGAGAAATGGATTAGCACCAATACTCTCTCCCCCTTTGAACTTAAGCGTATTCGAAAGCATTGAACGATAACCTTTTATTGTGCTAACAGCTAGATCTTTATCTTCAAAAAGAAAAAGAAAGAAATCGGCAATCCTAGCTACAGAGGGACACTCAGGATTGATCGACCTAGCATGACACCAATCTGAGAAGACTGTCCACTTGGAATCATAGACGATTCTAGTGGATCGTCTTCTGGATTGAGCGATGCGAGAGGCAACTTTTTGAGAAAAGTTTCTCTCTCGGATCGATCGCTTGATAATGTCCAAGCGTGAAGATGAAGCATTGCCGGGTTGGTATGAAGATGCCGCCCCGGTTGCTGAAACAGAAGGTCGTCTTGAAGAGGAAGACGTACTGGTTGTGCCGACAGGCAGGCCAGGAGGTCGTTGAACCAAGACCTCTGGGGCCAAAATGGCGCTATCAACAGGATTCTGCACTGTTGAGAACGAAGAACCTTTTGTAGTACGATCGGGACCAGAATGAACGGGGGAAACGCGTACCCGAATAGACGGTCCCAATCGAGGGTCAGTGCGTCCACTGCCCAGGCTGCAGGATCGTACATCGGTGACACATAAAGTGGCAGCCGATGGTTGACTCTGGTGGCGAAAAGATCCACCAGTGGTGTCCCGATCCGCATGAATACAGAGTTTACTACACTCTGATTCAGTGTCCATTCCGCCGGAAGAACTTTGTTTTGGCGGGATAGACTGTCCGCTAAGACATTCAAATGGCCGGGGACGTGTTTTACTAAGACTACTAACGACGTCGCCTGGCACCAAAGGAGTAACTTCCATGTCTCCAGAAAGAGTAGATGGGAGTGCGTTCCTCCTTGCCTGCGAATGTAGGACACAACAGTAGTATTGTCCGTCGACAATAAAACAGTTGTGTTCGCAACGGAGGCAGAGAACTGTTTGAGAGCTAGCAGGACTGCTCTCAATTCTAAGTTGTTTATGTGCAAACAACGTTCCTCCGCTGTCCACATGCCCTGGGCTGTTAGGCCCTGTGGCTCTAAATGAGCTCCCCAACCCACAGCACTGGCATCTGTAAAAAGGTACAGATCCGGAGGTGATGTGATCAAGGGCACCCCTTGTAGATAGATTAACGGATCCAGCCACCACCGAAGGTGTGACTTGAAGAAATCCGTCAGAGCTATCTCCTGTTCCAGTGAGTCCACAGACGGCCGCCACCGGGACAGAAAAAGATACTGAAGGGGCCGCATGTGGAGCCTGCCTAGACTGACTAGGTCGGCTGCTGCACTCAGGGACCCCAGAAGTGACAGCATGGACCGGGCTGTTACCATAGCCTGGTCCAGAGTGAGTCTGATCTTCCGGAAAAGAGAATCGACTCTGTCCGAAGGGACCCGAATCACCGCTAGGTCGGTGAGAAAGGTCATCCCTACGAATGTAAACCTCTTTGACGGAACTAAGTCCGACTTCTGCGTATTGGGAATAAGGCCCAATCGCAGAATGGTCCGCCAGGCTAGAGACAGATCGTGAAGGAGAATTAAACGATCTGCTCTGTGGAGTAGCCAGTCGTCGAAGTATTGAAGAAGCTGGGGCCCGTTCATTCGTAGAAAGGCTCCCACAGCATTTATAATCTTCGTGAATACTCGAGGTGCGGACTTGAGGCCGAAGGGAAGTGCCCTGAATTGGTACACTTCTCCATCCGAATAGCCATTCTGATGGAGCGGGCCGACTCCATCTTGAATTTCTCGACCGGTATTAATAGATTCAGGGCTGACAAATCTATCACCGGTCTCCACCGACCGTCTTTTTTTTTTTTTTTTCGGAACGAGAAAAAGACGGCTGTAGAAACCCCGAGTATTGGGGTTGAGAACCCTCTCTATGGCTTTCTTTTTCAGAAGTGATGTAATCACTTCTGACATGGTCGGATGGCGTGACGACAGATCGATGGGCACGCTTGTCATGGGAGGGGGGGAAACGAAGGGAATTAGATACCCTTCTTGTATCACGGATAAAATCCAACGATCCTCCGTGATACTCCCCCATTCTTCCCTGAAAAATGACAGGCGGCCCCCTACTGCAATCTCCGGCCTCGGGATAGTCATAGAGAGGTGCGTACCCCTAGGGCTGCGGCCTAGGAGCCGTACCATACCTGGAAGTATGCTTCGGCTTAGCTCCCGTGAAACGGGGCTTCGGTTTAGCATAATTCCGGCCCGTGGAAGGAGGTTGTTTAGGCGGTACAGCCTTCACTTCCTGTTTCTGCTTTTTCGCCGGGGGCTTCCTAGTATTAGTCCATTTAGCCGCCGGTGCAGAGTATTTACGACTCTGTGACAAAGCATTTACTGCACTCGCCGAAAGGCGTCTGGATTGTTCTGACGAATCAGTAACAGTCACTGCAGCAACCCTTCCACCAAAGAGAAGATTGGAGGATAAGGGGGCGGCTCTTAAGCTGTCCTTGCTATTTTGTAGCAGAGAAGAGGATTTGACAAGTGTCGCATCTCTCCTCGCGGACAGCATTTCCGTGGCGTTCTGCAAATTCAGAGCCATCAGGTGCCGATTCCCCGTATCAAAAGCCTCCAGAATTCTGCTAGCCCCTCTGCTAGAGACATTCTCCTCTTTAAGTAGAAGTGCCAGAGCTATGGCGAAATGATCGTCATGTGAAGCCACCATGACTCCCAGACGCGCTCTGGCCTCCCATCTCTCAACCAGTTTAGCACTAACTGTGATTGAGGTGGGTGCAGTTAATCCCAAAGTGGACGCATCTCCGTCTAAGGCCGGCACTTTAACGGGAAAGAACTCCTTCGAAGCTACATAAGCCTTAGGAGACACCCATTCCTTAGAGATGGCCAGTGGGACCGACCAGGCTGACTCAACAGTGTCTAATGACCTGGTGGACTGCAGTTGGTCCAATAACCTTCCCAAGTTATTCGCCTGCGGAAGTAACTGTAATGGAGTTGTAGACCCTCCTATCTCCGCATTATGTTCTTCCAAACTTGAAAGGTTTTTACGACGTGGGGGAGCGTCGATCTTAGGGCAGAGCGTACTAGGCACTACCCTAAAAACTTCTTCAATAGCCTGCTGCAGGGACCAACGATCCGCAGCCGGCTCGTCTTCTATAGGTAATAGACTTTCCGTTTCTTCGTCAGACGAAGAAGTGGAGGATTGTCTAGGCCTACGACGAGAAGTATTGTGCTTAACCGGACTTCCCACCGGTTGACCAATTTCCGATCCAGAAATGGATTCATTCTCTGATAAATCCATAAGCTGGTGACGATCATGTGAACTCAACCTTCTATCCGCAGCAGAGAAAGGTTGCACAGAGTCAATCATCGGAGCCGAACTCACTGTATGTGATCTTTTCGACTTCCCCTTAACGGAACAAGCAATATTCCGATCGGGGGATTGCCTTTCAAAGGACTGCCTCTTGGAGAGGTGTCCTTCCGGGAGTCGTAAATTCCTATAATCAGGAATTTGACGATCACGGTAGGCATCACTAACCTGTCTGTCATAGAACCGATCACTCCTTCGTAATGAAGGTTAGTAACGTGGAGGAGTAATATCTCTTGAATAATACACTGTTCCCCTAGGAGAACGGAATGATTTTCTCGATATGTACTCTCCGTAATCTATGTCAGCAGGTTGGTTATTAAAACCTGGTAAACCAGTGTTCTGAATATCCAAATAATCAGGCTGTGCTGCGAAAGAATGATAACGTGTATCTATCCGATCGAGACGCACTGATCCCGGTTGCCTGGTACCGGGTTGCCCGGTACCTGGTTGACCGGTGGCAGGTCGAGTCATGTATGAATGACTGCCTTGCTGATTCTCCCATTCATCGTGAAATGAATGACCCATGTCCTCATTCCCGGTGTATGGATTAGTCATGCTGAATTGACTGACAGAATGCCCGGTCGCTTCATGCAGCCCGGTGCCCGGTCTAGTCATTTCAGAATGACTGCCTGGTTGCCCGGTGACTGGTCGTATCATTCTAGAATGATTGCCCGGTTGCCCGGTGACCGGTCTCGTCATTTCAAAATGACTGCCTGGTTGCCCGGTGCCCGGTTGCCCGGTGCCCGATTTAACCAAGGTAATATGACTGTCCAGTTTCCCGGAACCCGGTTGCCCGGTACCCGGTCGCCCGGAGTCATAAGGGTTTTGCTCGGAAGCATCACCCTGTGGACCAATGATAGGCAATTGTAATGCTCCATCACCGGTCCCCAAATTCTGCCCGCCGACCGGGTAATTTGGAACTCTGCTGTAGGCTTCCGAAGAATGCCTATCAACTGAGTGTGGTGAAAGAGGGGGCCATTCTGTTAGGTTTCCCTGAGAATGCCCCATTGCCTCACCCGAAGGTTCAGCACTAACACCAGTCGTCTGTTTTTGACCAGACGATATCATACGTTCCTCCGAATTTCGAGACGGTCCCGGCGTGGCTGTTACAGAGGCGTATGTCTTGACTGAAGATTGAAAAGCTCTGTTCCTTCCGTCTAATCAACCCAGTCGTGGAGTCTGTTGGGGAAAAACCCTCGAATTCCCCTTCGCTCGTAGAGCTAATACTTACCTTCTTCTACAAAGGAACAGTTTTACTCTTACGGCTTTTGTGAGTCCTCCTCGATATGGCCTGTTTCCAAACGGAAGCCGACCATAACGAACAGAACTCACATGGTGAATCCTTTGTGCACTTAGTGCACGCAATGCAGGAAGAGTGCGTGTCCCACAAGGCCACTAAATGACCGCATGAGCCACGCCTCTGTTCACCATTATGTGACATAGTATAAATACAAAATCAAATTACGAAGTTCAAAAACAAAAAATAATATTTTCTATTCTTTTATTTCACTACTCGTTTTTACGGACGTAATTCAATGAAAAAATATTTTTTAAATATTCTCCAAATGTCTATGTAATTATACAAAACAATAACAAAGGCGATAAACAATATTATCGCTACCGGATCGGGAAATCTCACCGTTGAAAATTAATTGAAAAATTAATGCACGGTCATTCAAGACCCGACTCGTAACTGAAATAGTGGGTGGGGTAACCACCCGCGGCTCTCAGCTAGTTGTTACTACAAAAAAACACAACTTAAACACAAACAATAAATAAACAAAGTTCAAGTTCAAGAAGTAAATGTACAGTTTAACTGAATGAATTGACCCGTTAAAGCGAAAGCTTTAACTAGACAACGAAAATAAATTTAGAAAAATGAAAATAAATTCAAGCCTGTAGGTCGGTGTGTCCAGGAAACTAAAAGTGACACGTTGACCTCGTGCACCGGTATTTACCGGTGACCGTGTATATCACACAGGCGTGAGGGATACGCTAGGCGAGTTCTTTTTCTGGATGAATTAAGGGTTAGGAGATGTATATATCAGGTAATAAATGACTGGTAATGTATTTTTGACATAAAAATAATGATCTCTAAGTGAGCCCCCTTAACCATTTTTGAATTTTCACAATCAACAAACATTTAAGTCCAAAAATATGAAATTTCTCTGTAAATGAAAAAAAAAAGATTATTGAATCAAGGTGAAAACATTATGGCCAAAGGTGAAATTGCTCATTATGAGCAATTTCTCCTTTTGCCAGGATGTTTTCAAGAACTGTCTGCTGCAGAGGTGTAAGAAAGTCTGTATGTGGGAAAGGGTTGACACTCTGAATTTCGCTGCAAATCATAGAAAGCATCGCCTATGATTGTTAAATGGAAGAGTCCAATAAACTAAAATGAATCAATAGTGAACAATGTAGGTGAAGGATAAGACTGCACAAACATGAAGGTCAATCTTGGTCTACATTCTTGGCAATTGTAGTTTAAAGTCATGCATGACAATATGTAAATGTTTTTTAACCCTTTACATCATATAGACGCTTTCTGACGCCTCTGCAGCAGACAGCTTTTTGAAAACGTAGTAACAAAAGAAGAAATTGCACAAAACATGCAATTTCTCCTTTTGCCACAATGTTTTCCACTTTTTGTCATAGGTTATCCATTCAATTAAGGAGATTTTCTAATTTTTGACAAAATACGTTCAAAGTCGTCTGCTGCAAAATTGTCGTATGAGGTAAAGGGTTAACCTTTCACCATATAGAGTAAATCTGAAGCAGATAACTTTGAAAACACCCAGGCAAAGATATGGACAATTTCTATAATTAAAGGAATATATATTAATATTCAGAAGAGTTATAAGCAGTGTTGCAAAAGGAGGACAAGCTTGTCAATGTTTTCAAAAGGTGTGAGTGCAGCTCAGAATGCATCTGTAAGTGGGAAAGGTTATAACATTGGGAACAGCGAGATATGGGTTAAACCCTTTTCCCACATACAACAAATCTGCAGCAGATGACTTTGAAAACATACCTGCTTAAATATGGAATATCTCTGTAAACGAAAGTACAGTTATAGAAAAGAGATGAAAACATAATGTTGGCAAATGGAGAAATTTCTCATTTTAGCATGTTTTGAAGAGTTGTCTGGTGCAGAGGTGTTGATTAGTGTCTGTATGTGGGAAAGAGTTAACCCTTTCCTGTGGGAAAGAGTTAACCCTTTCCCTCATAAGACAAATCTGCAGCAGCCGACTGAACATATTTGTCAAAAAATAGATAATCCCGATAATTGAATGGATAACCTATGACTAAAAGTGGAAAACATTGTGGCAAAAGGAGAAATTGCTTGTTTTGAGCACTTTCTTCTTTTGTCATTATGTTTTCAAAAAGCTGTCTGCATCAGAGGCGTCAGAAAGCGTCTATATGAGGGAAAGTGTTGATACATGTCAAAGCGTTCCTTTAGACTGACTGTTTACTTGATATACTAAGATTCTTGAGCAGCCTTCTGCTTTGAAAACAAATTTAATAGCGGAAAAGTACAGGTTGGAAGTACAGGTTTGGTATCAAATTAAAACATCATGGGAAAATAAGAATTTGTTAATATTGAGCAATTTCTATATTTTCACAGTGTTTTCTTAAGAGATTTGCTGCAGAGGGAGACCACCTTGGTGGTATAGTGATGAAGCATCCGCTTTGGGTGCAGGAGGTCATAGGTTTGATTCCCGGTCATACCAAAAACTTTAAAAATGGTAGTAATAGCTATCTTCCTTGGCGCTCAGGGTTGCGGGGTTAGCATTACGTCTTTCTTGCTGGTGCCAGGATAAATGGACCAGTCATACTGGTTACTAACCCAAGAAACACTGTGATATATCTGAAAAATTGTTGAAAGCGGCGTAAAACATAAAACTATTAATTGCTGCAGAGGGGTCAAAAGTGATCTGATGTAGAGAAAGAGTTTCACAAAAAGATATATGATTTTGCTGTTGAATCGGTACAGTTGAAGACTTGCTCCTTATAAAAATGATTCAATTTTGGTTTGCACTTCTCAAATCGATATGAATATTTGAGCTGTCTCCCGATTAATGTTCTTATATTATGGATCGTGTAAACTTTTTGCAGTTGAAATCAAATTAACAAGACATGACCATGTTTCTGAAACGTTGTATTGTCATTCCCATTAGTAGTATTCAGTGTGTTTCGTTTCACCCCTTGTCATTATTATTAAAATAAACATTTATCACTTCAATCTCATTTAAGTCCCCCCACATCTCCCTAAATTGCCTGGAGGGAACAGTCACTTGTCCCAAATTAGTTAGCCTATTGAGAGCCCTGTAAATGTACACAGGCATACAGGTAGACTGGGACTACACTTATAGTTTTTTGTGCAATAGATTTACATATAGGTCTATCTATAGCAGAGGATTAGATAAGGAGGAGTAAATTGGTCTTTCTTATACAATATCTCTCTTAGCACTCTTTAAAACCTATGTTGTGGGTACTCAGAAGAATGGTCTCACTTGGCAAATACATGCCAATATGATTCAATAGAGCATGCTCACATTCCTAGGTGCAATGATACATTGAAGTCTGCTCCACTTTGTATTAATTAACCCTTTCCCACATACAGTTGCTAAATGATGCCTTGGCAGCAGAATGATGACGTTTGAAAAGATTGTGGCAAAAGAAGTTATTCTTAATTTTTATTATCACCATGTTTTCAAAGTCTTCTGCTGCAGATTTGTTGTACGTGGGAAAGGGTTAATTTACTATGCATTTTATCATACTCAAGCTAAAGTACTTCATAGCAATTACTTTTTCTCTTTTTTTTGGTATGTTGAATGACGTTCCCTAAGGGAAATCAAGGACCACTACTGACAGTTTTATATTGTGGATTTAACCCTTATATCTTCATAATTAAACAACATTGTCATTCCACACTCTACTATGAGTTGAAAACTACCATCTAGTGGGGGTTACACACTTCCCAACATGTACACACTTTGGCGCATTTCTAGTTTGCAGCAAACGACTTTTAAAAATATTGTTGTATAAAAAAGGGGTAAAATGATCTTTCATCCTAATTCACTAGACCAATTTCGCCGAGCCCCGGTAGCAATGCAGGCTGTCAATCCAGGGGTTGTGAGTTTGAATCCCAGTTTGGCCAACATTCTTTCCGATGTTTGACAAAAGTCACTGTGACATGCTTCATTCGTCTTTCATCAATGGGCTGTTTGACAGTCTATGTGAAAAAGCAGCCAGTTGCTTGGAAAGTATGTTGTGTGGTGTACTGGTGTTGGAAAACCAGAAAACATGAGTTAAAGTAAACTGGTCGCAGTGATATGACTGAAAAATTGGTGTAAATGGCGTTAAACCCTAATCAATCAATCAGCTAGACCAATTTCATCAAAACTACATAGGAATATTTTCTTTGGTGGTCCTCTTTCAAAATTGTTCAAAGATTTAAATTCCATGGAAAACTTCGGCATCAAAAAAGGTGGCAAAATGCCTAAATTCTTCTCTTCTTAATTTGCTCATTGTATTTTAAGATTTGCTTGGGAAGATTGTTGTGTATAGTACTGGTGTGAGAAAACCAGGAAATTCATGAGTAGGTAAACTGGCCGCCGTGATATAACTGAGAAATTGTTAAAAACGGCGTTAAACCCCAATCAATCAATCATGTATTTTAAGATTATGAAGTAGAAAATATTCTGATAAGCTGTTTCCAGTTCCCAGCAGTTTTACATTCCCAGGTTTTATCAAATTATCCCTGATATTGGTAAATGCACATTTGCTACTATATCATCACTCAGGTGATCGATTAAGGGCCATCATAACCCTCTTGTTACCTCATATATGTTTTCAAAACAGATGCCTCTTATCCTTTAACCCTCATACAACAAATCTGCAGCAGAAGACTTTGAAAACATGATGATAAAAACCAGAAAAATCTCCATAAAAGATAGCTTAATTGTTAAATAAAGTTGAAAACATTGTGGCCAAGTAACCTTTGTCACAGTGTTTTCAAAATTCGTCTGTTACTATTGCGTCAAAATGCGTCTGTTGGTGGGAAAGGGTTAACATCGATATTATTCTAAGTACAGAGTTAAGTAATATATATAATGACGTTCGAGGGTTATTGAGGTTCATTGCCATAAACCAATAGTTTATAATACTTTCCCACATACAGCAAATCAGCAGCAGGTATGTTGGGAAACATCTAGGCAAAAATATGGCAAATTTCTATAAATAAAAGTAAATTTATAGATTAGAGTTGAAAACATTTTGACAAAAGAAGAATTTGCTCATTTTGCCACAATGATTTTAAAAGTTGTCTGTTGTGGGTGCATCAAAATCTGTGGAAAAACAGGGAAAGGTATAAGTTCAATATTTGACATTGCATGTCCTTGCATTCTACTTGTGAAATGATTGACAGCTGACATTCAATATAGCTAAATGCAAGTAAATCTAACCCTTTACATGCTGGTGAATATTTGATAAGATCCTTGGAAAACAATGTCGACTGATATCAGATTCTTTAGCATACTGTTTATGGATTCTGATCTATTGTGTTCTATTTAGGCCTTTTCTATGATTTGTTGTGATAGGTATAACTCCTGTAAAACTGCATACTATATTAAATTACCACAATAATCTTTGCCAATGAAATCTCAGGGTAGAAGGAGCAATACCATTTTCACTTTCACCCATATCTCCAAATCAGTCCTAAAAACAAAGTTATTTATGAAAAAGTTTTGTTTTGGCAAAATGTGAAATCAATTATTTTTTATTTTGTGAAAGATTGAAAATAGAATTTATTCAAGAATCAATAATAAAGGACAATAAAATATCTTTGGACAGTACAACACTGTACACTGCATCAATCTGTTTATGGAGGAAGGATATTTTACCTATATTTGATAATAAACAAGCCCAATAACTATTATTGATTATTGACTTCTTTAGGTGCACAACAAATGAACGATATTGTTATGGTGGTCTTTTTCCTGACTTTATTGTGTTGTCAATAATTAATGAATGATGGCAATATTATAATGAAACTGTAGTGATGCAAAACTGCACTTGAAGATTTAAAAACATTTTAACATGATTATATTTATTCAAGGAAAAAGAGCATTATAAGTTACTGGTGTTAAGTATATATGTAAGGATTCTGTGCATATTGGAGTTTTCAATCACTATTTTATAGAACAGGATTTTCAATATCTGTCATGTAAGTAATATTGTTATTTAACCCTTTCCCACATACAACAAATCTGCAGCTGACTTTGAAAACAATCATGAATGCATCTTCAAGCGGTAAAGGGTTAAAGTCTGAGGTCTTCAGCATTATGAATGTGTAAGCTAGCTCCATCAAATCATTGCAGATACAAAAATGAAATTTCTGTTTATATAATTATAAAATAGATTTTTTTCTTAAAAACAAAAAATTATTCCCATATTGATAATAAATTCATACTTGTTTAAATTAATGTTGGAATTTTAATAACTCATTCATTCGTTATTCATTTTTAATTATTTCTCATACACAGATGAAATGCTATGTAAACACTATGGTTTGCGACTTATTTTATAATTTCTAATATAATTCTGGGGAAAAGGCAAACAATGTTGTCATCATTTTCAATCTGGGTTGACTATACCAAAGAGCTGTGATGTAACTTTGTTGTTTGGTTTGTTTTTCAAAAATGTGTCAATAGGAGGCTGTGTTTAATCGTACAAGTTGAGTTTTCCGATTACAAGTGAACTTCCTGTGTGTGCAATATTAGTACAGACTTGATAACAATTTGGTTTGGTTTGTCAATGTTTAATTAGCATGGATAACCGAGGAGAATAGTGGAATATCTGTATTATTAGTTTTTGTGTTTTCTTTGAATGGATATAAAAACCAAAATGGGGTGTTGGAATTTGATACCAATTGTTAGGATAATGTAAGATTTATGAAATGTCAAGTGATTTGTTTTACTGAAAGTAATGGACACTTATGTTTGTTTAAATATAGATATATTAGCAAAGTACAAAACATTAGGGAAAAACCAAGAGAAAGTCTTCATTGTAAGATTCACCACTATTTCTCATTTTCCTTCAATGTTTTCTTAACCCTTCCTCTCATTCAGTTACTTAAATCTGCAGCTGACGACTTAAAAGATATCATGGCCGATCTCTTTAAGTGAAAGTATATAAATATAGTTACTGAATAGAGATGAAAACTTTGTGACAAAAGGAGAAATTGCTCATCTTGTTATCAAAATGCGTCGCAAGTCGGAAAGGATTAACCCTTTCCCTCATATGACAATTCTGCAGCTGACGACTTTGAAGGTATTTTGTCAAAACATAGAAAATCTTCATAATTGAATGGATAACCTATGACAAAAAGTGGAAAACATTGTGGCAAAAGAAGAAATTGCACGTTCTGTGCAATTTCTTCTTTTGTCACTATGTTTTCAAAAAGCCTTCTGCTGCAGAGGCGTCAGAAAGCGTCTATATGAGGGAAAGGGTTAAGATATGTTTCTATCTGGACAAGGGATATATTCCAATATTAATTTTGTGATGGTGTTAGTCTTTCTCTCATATATATATATATATATATATATATATATATATATATATATAGCAATGGTTTTCTTTCGTACATTAACCATTATTATATATATGCAATATGCATGTATGGTTGACAAATTAAAGGTTTCACCCATACCCTGATACAAAATTTAACCCTTTCCCACGTACAACAAATCTGCAGCAGACGACTTTGATCCCATTTAGGCAAAAATATGAAAAAGCTCTAAATATGAAAGACTTTATAATTTATGAATGGAGTTGAAAACATTGTGGAAAAGAATTAAATGGACATGTTCAATAACTGTTTGTATCGGGGAAAGGTTTGAAAAAAGTAATGTCTCTTACAAATATCAAAGCCTTAACCCTTTTCCTCATATGACTATTCTGCAGCAGACGACTTTGAACATATTTTGTCAAAAAATAGAAAATCACTATAATTGAATGGATGATTACTATGACTAAAAATGGAAAACATTGTGGCAAAAGTTGAAATTGCTCGTTTTGAGCAATTTCTTCTTTTGTCACTATGTTTTAAAAAAGCTGTCTGCTGCAGAAGCATCAGAAAGCATCTATATGAGGGAAAGGGTTAATTTGCATTAACTTTCCACAAGCATCAGCGTAAAGATGTCTTAAAATCATTGTGATTCAAACCTCAAACTTCCTCTGGTTTAGCTTTAACATGAAGTATGCAGATGGGAATAGAGAAACATCATGTGAACGATCAGCTGTATACATAAATTTCACAGAAAATGCTTGTTGGATTCTTTAACAATTGTTTCCCAAGTAAAACTGGAGTTTTGTTATCCTTAAAAGATGAGGAGGAGGGTATACATAAAACTGAAAGGTAACAAAATACTGTACATGTGTACAATGTCATGTATATATATAAAATAATACTAGAATGATTTACATATTTTCAGCCCACAATTAGTGTTCAATCTAGGCTGCGGCTTAAAAATTACACTTTTTTTTAACCATTTCCGCATACAATAAATATATAGCAGCAGTCTTTGAAAACATATGAGTAAAAAACTTTAGTAAAATATTATAAATAATAGTATAATTATTAAATTGAGTTGAAAACATTGTAGCCAAAGAAGGATTTGCCGCAATGGTTTCAAAAGTCATCTGCAACTGACGTGGTTGATAAATGTGTAAATTGATTTGGCACATTTTCCATTGTAGTCTTGAAATTTAAAAATCTCTGCAGGCAAATATGCGAAGCCAGTACTGCTCAATGGAATTATAATCTTAAGTTGAATTGTGGCTATGTGGTTCATGTATGAGTTTTGACTCCAGGCATACCAGGTTCGATCCCTGCCTGTGTTGGTCATGGTGCAGTGTCCATGGGTATGTTAAACCTGGCATTAGATTATATCCCCTCTTGTGGCAGTTAAGGTGAAGTTCCATTGGGCAAGGAACATTTCATAGCTACTGGTTGTGTCCATGGGCAAGTGGTTTAAGGTTGGGGGATTTTAAACCTGGCTTATAAGATTCTATCCTCTCTCATGGTTGTTAAGGTGGAGTGCAATTTTTCAAGGGACATTTCCTAGTTACTGATGTTGTCCATGGTAAAGTTGTTAAAGTTTGGAGGATTTTAAACCTCAGGCATACTAGATTCTATTCTCTCTCATGGTGGTTGAGGTGGAGTGCCATTGGGCAAGGAACATTTCCTTGTTACTGGTTTAATTCACCCAGGGCTTATGGTTAAATTTATAACTGTTGCCGTGATATAACTGAGAACTAAAAAACAAAATTTTGAACAAAATAAAAAACAGGTGCTGTGTTATCTTTAGATAAAGGAGGAGCAAAAAGAATTTTCCCACAATTTTTACAACTGTATCAAATAATAATACCACATTTTAAGATGTAGCAGTATTTTCCCCAGATGTTTTCAAAACAAATAACAAGTAAAAAGTTAAATTCCCAATGGACTACACATAGAAAAGATTATATGACCAATCCATTTAGCCCTGTATGATTTGTCATCCATGTTACAAAACAAGCAGTCTAAATCCATATCCTACTGAATTCCTGCAACTATCGCTTCTTATTTTTGTCAAGCTATTTAATTCCATGTGTTTGTATGCCTATACAGCAAAAGAGCTTTGAAAACATTGTGGCAAAAGAAGAAATTGCTCATGATAAGCAATTTCTCCTTTTGCCACAATGTTTTTTGAACTCTATTTAGTAATTGAGCTTACATTTATGTTCCATGTTTTAAGCTCATCTATTTTTAGAAGAAAAAAGTGATACCTTGGAGTCGTCGTCTGTGTCGTCACAAAACTTTAACCTTACCTCATAACTGAAAAAAGTGTTCAACATTTTCAAATGAAACTTGGTACACTTGTTCCTTAGGAACGAAACACATGTCTATACCAAGTCACATAACTCTAATTTATGACTAAGAAATAAGCAGACAAGCATTGGCGTTTGCTTGCGGTACTCTTGTTGTCTAGACGTTTTCAATGTTGTCTGTTGTGGGACAGGGTTAACCATTTCCCTTATACTGATACAATTAGAATTCTGTTATGCCACTACCACAGACAACTTTTGACACCTCAGCAACAGACAACTTATTTTTGCAGATGTCATACTATTTCCTCAGATGTTTTCAAAGAAGATAATCAAAGATATATCTTATCTGACAGGTAAAAAAGTCAACAGTAAGAGAAGTCAAAAGTCTAATTACAGTATGCATAATTTACTTAATTCCAATTCAGTTATATTGAAAATGCTGTTTCCTCGATAAATGACATTTTTAATGAAAGCCTTTCTATAATCAAACCAACTAGAGATTATTTAATGATGACTAATAACAGAGATTATTGCTTTTATTTAATTGGGGTTTTATGCTGCTTTCAACATTTTTTAAGTTATATCACGGCGACAGTTCACTTATTCATGATCCCTGGGTAAACAAACCAGTACTAGGCTAGAAAATGTGCCTTGCCAAAGGGCACTCCACCATGACCGTCGTGCCGCGACTGGGGATCGAATCCGGGACACTCGGTTTAAAATCCCCGACGCTTACACCACTCGACCACAGCAGACTCCAGAGCAAAAACATTGTGAAAATCAGAAAATTAATTGTTTAGGAAATCTACATATTCGTTACAAATAACTTCAAAAGAGGTTCGTTCCCAGAGTGTCTGAGTACTGGCTAGAGAATGACAATAAATTGTTTTAGGCTGGGGAAAGTGATACATTTCCTTGAAAGGTCAATTATATAAGTGAAGAACAATGTGATTTGTATGACAATTGTTTTTCATGCGTTTTTTTGTCATTGTTTAAAGGAAGCAAGTCACTTTCGATTCGTAAGTACTTCCTTTCTTTAGTTTCATATACATCACAGTTTGAACAAGTAAGAAATCTGTAGTTATTACACATGTATTATTAACAGCACATGTATGACCAGACACCTTGGATTTTTAACCAGGTTTGAGCCCTTTTTCACCTTCATTTTGACGCTTCTGCAGCTGATGACTTATGAAAACATTGAGGCTAACAGAGAAATGGCATATATATATGTTTTCACATCTAAACAATCAGATGACTAGATAAGGAGGAGTAAACTGGTCTTTTCCCAACAATATCTCTCTTATGACTCAACTAAACCCAATGTTGTGGGTACTCAAAATAATTGTCACACTGAGACGATTTGAGTACCCAGAACATAAGGTTTAAGTGTCAAATAAGGATTTTAGAACAAGAAATACGCATCAATATCTAGAGCTTAATTAAACTTTTTTTACAGATTGTCCATACTTTAACCTAATTGTTTTTAAAAGTCGTCTCACAACTGCAGATTTTGTGTATGTGGGTAAAGGTTGTATATAACTAAAGTTGTCACAACTGCTTATAAGAATGGTGATTTTGTTGTCAAGATTTGTGGTTGGGCATCAAACTTGTATTTCTGCTTCGTTTTAATCTATGTTTGCTTCAATCTAAATCCTACCAAATTTGATTTGTGAATACAAAATAGTTGAGGTAAAATAAGCTTGGGGTTATATTTGGGTCTAATCAGCTCAAGGTCATTGCTACTTATATACAAATAGAAATTAACAAATACACATGATAAATAGCAAAGTCTCATTTGTAAGTAATAGCTTTGTTGGATTTCCCCATTCTTGTTTTGCTTTTGAAATGTTGCAGATTCCATTTGCTTTGATCTGGTTTAAGCTCGAGTCTTTGAAGGGAATATTATCCAATTTTTATCCCTTTTTCACTTACAATTAATCTGCAGCAGATCACTTTGAAATGTTCAAGTCCAAAATATAGAAAATCTCCATAAATGATAGTTCATGTATGATTATTGAATAGAATGAAATAATTGTTGCAAATAGAGACATTATGAGCAATTTCTGCTTTTGCCACAATGTTTTCAAATAGGGCATGCTGCATGCAAAGACGTCAAAAAGCATCTACAAGTGGGAAAGGGTCAATTAATCTTTAATAATCATCACCAATCTTGTCAATATTCATGGTTATAAATATCTTTGAGAAGGTCAAAAGTCTATCAAGAGTAATATCCCCTTAAATGAGGGATATTTTGATGACAGGCATAATTTTATGCTTGCCAAACAGTTAATCATGGAGTGTAAATAAATATATAGCTTAGTAAACCCCCTTTCACACCTTGATGTAGTGGTTTGATCCCTGGCCAGGTCATACCAAAGAATTTTTAATTGGTAGTAATGGCTGATCCGCTTGGCGCTTAGGATTGTGGAGTTACCATTAAGACTTAGGATATATGGACCAGAAGTACTGGCAACTTAACCAGGAAATGCTGTGGTATAACTAAAACTTGTTGTATGCAGCATAAAATTCCAGATAATCAAAAACCCTTTTCCTCTTATAAAAAGGTGCAATTTGATGAAGGCTGCAGATAAAACTTTGAAAACATTGTGACAAAAGGAGAAATTGCTCATCATGAGCAATTTATGCTTTTGCCACAATGTTTTCAATTTAATTCATAGAGATTTTTCATATTTTTGCCTAGAGGTTCTGAAAATTGTCATGAAATGTGTCTACATCAGATTTGTTGTATGTTTAAATGTATTTTGTTCAACAGTGCTTTCTGTTCAGTGTTGCAGATGTATCAAAAGGAGTCACATATGAGGGGAGGGGTTAAGGCTGTTTTGAAAGGAATATAATAATTATTGATTTAAAAATCAATTATTGACTTTCAAAGTGTGGCAATGTGTGCAGTCCCTATCATGTGTCCGATCAGCTGTGTAATTTTATTGGAATGTGTTGGTCATAAATCTTCATTGCATTGAACTGCAGGTTACTGCAGACCGAAGTGCGAAGCCTTAAGCAGTAGTTTTTGAGACATAGATGAAAATATATAAATGTTTTTTTTTTTTTATTATACACTCCTAAAATAATTGACTTGCCAGATAAAAATATTTACCCTGAACGCTTTCCCAATGTGTAGATACAAAACAAGACCCACCTGCCATAATATTTTTAACCCGTTCATGCATACAACAAATTTGCAGCATATGACCTTAAAAACATCTTGACAAAATTATGAAAATCTCCATAGCTGAGAGTTTAATTATTAAATAGAGTTGAAAACATTGTGGAAAAATTGCTCATTTCAAATCTGTTGCAGAGGCGTCGGAAAGCTTTTATATGTGGGAAAGGGTTAAATTTTTAGTCATCTGATGGAGTCTGATTCCTAAAAATGATGGGTCATGTTAAGCTCACCTGAGCAAAATATTTTGGTATCAAATGTTCAAGGTGAGTTACCCTGATTCTAGCTTGCATATCCGCTGTGTGACAGGATCCTGATTCATTCTGTGTGTTTAACTTTTCCCACATATTTTGAAAAGGTCTAACCTAAAACACGGAAAACCTGTTTAAAGGTACGTACATACAATATATTGGAACAAGTTGAAAATTATGAGCCATTTCTACTTTTGCCATAATGTTTTCGAAAGATGTCTGCAGTAGAGTGTCAGAAAGTGTCTGTATGTTGGAATTTTGTTTAACACTGTTTTTTGTTTCCAAATGTGCAAGTTTTTGCAGAATGATAATAATGAACACAAGTCTTATTGATTTTCTGTTAAAACTGTCACCATGGTTCAGAGGCAGGCCAAGTTCAGGTGGGTGACTAATGTCTTTGATTCTGTAAATCCATACAGTTTAATCCTGGATGGTTCCATATTAACCCTTTACATTTTGTGATATTTTAGAATCATTTAAGCCTTACTCACATACAACAGATCTGTAGCAGATGATTCTGAAAACATCATGCTAAAAAATGTGAAAAAACTCTTTATCAATAAGACTTTGATTTGTGGAAAATTGGAACCTTAAACTTTTTACCTAATGGCCCACGGTGTTTTAAAAAAGTTCTGTTATAGAAATTTTTAAATTTGTCTGTTTCCTGTAATTGGGTAAGCCCTTTTTCTTAACAGAAACAATGTTCATTAATCTTACTTCATATACAGTATACATTCTATTTGTTTTAAAATGGCTAATAATTATGTTACTCATGTATTTTATATTTTCACTTTCCCAGACTCTACAGTCTTTTCTCTGGATGTTTTTATTAGCTTGACTTTTGAAAAAAATGAGAGCTATTGTCATGACCCTGGCGTCTTTTTAGCTCACCTGAGCTTTGCTCAAGGTGAGTTATTGTGATCGCCTTTTGTCCGGCGTCCGTCGTGCGTCGTGCGTCGTCCGTCAACTTCTTCTCCTCAGTAACCAGTGGGTCAATTTGGATGAAACTTCACAGAAAGCATCCTCTCAATGACCTCACCAGAATTCCTTCAAATTTTTGGGATCCATGCAAAATTCTGGTTTCCATGGCAACGAAACCGAAAAAATTTCAAAATTCTTCTTCTCCCAAACTGGTTGGCAGATTTTCAAATAATTTTGTAGAAATGTTCCTTAGATGACCCTCTATCATATTCCTTCAAGCCATGTTGATTGGTCGAAAAACATGGCCGCCAGGGGGGGCGGGGCTATTTTGCCTTATATGGCTATAGTGAAAACTTAAAAAATCTTCTCCTCCGAAAGTGTCAGGCCGATTTTCAAATAATTTTATAGAAATGTTCCTTGGGTGACCCTCTATCAGATTCCTTCAAGCCATGTTGATTGGTCGAAAAACATGGCCGCCAGGGGTGGTGGGGCTATTTTGCCTTATATGGCTATAGTGCAAACTTAAAAAATCTTCTCCTCCAAAAGTGTCAGGCCGATTTTCGAATAATTTTGTAGAAATGTTCCTTGGGTGATCCTCTATCAGATTCCTTCAAGCCATGTTGATTGGTCGAAAAACATGGCCGCCAGGGGGCGGGGCTATTTTGCCTTATATGGCCAAAGTGAAAACTTAAAAAATCTTCTCCTCCGAAAGTGTCAGGCTGATTTTCAAATAATTTTGTAGAAATGTTCCTTGGATGACCCTCTATCAGATTCCTTCAAGCCAAGTTGATTGGTCGAAAAACATGGCCGCCAGGGGGGGCGGGGCTATTTTGCCTTATATGGCTATAGTGAAAACTTAAAAAATCTTCTTCTCCGAAAGTGTCAGGCCGATTTTCAAATAATTTAGTAGAAATGTTCCTTGAATGACCCACTTTCAGATTCCTTCAAGCCATGTTGATTGGTCAAAAAACATGGCCGCCAGTGGGCAGGGCTATTTTGCACTATATGGCTATAGTGAAAACTTAAAAAATCTTCTCCTCCAAAAGTGTCTGGCCGATTTTCAAATAATTTTGTAGAAATGTTCCTAGGGTGACCCTCTATCAGATTCCTTCAAGCCAAGTTGATTGGTCGGAAACTATGGCTGCCATGGGGCGGGGCTTATATAGGTAAAGTGAAAAAAAAAAAATCAGGTGAGCGATTCCAGGGCCATCATGGCCCTCTTGTTTAAATCATGATGATAAATGTACTAAAAATTACTACATTTATTTTCTTAGTTAACCACAGTTAAAAGTGTTTTTCGATATCAATGCATGGATTTGAAAAAATGCCAAAAAAAAGTTATTCTGTTAATTAAATAGAAAACATTCTCAAAATGAGTCTTTTTTTATTCTGTTCCTATAAATATTAAAAGTATTGTCTCCTGCATAGTTATCTAAATTCCATTTTATTGTTAAAATTTCTACTGTTAAATTCATTGCGCAGAAAATCTCCCACTTTGAGTCCATGGAACTCCCCCTTAAGGATGAGAAATGGCTGGTAAGAATGCCTTTTGCCAAAATATTTTTAGCTCACCTGAGCGTTGCTCAAGGTGAGTTATTGTGATCGCCTTTTGTCCGGCGTCCGTCGTCCGTCAACTTCTTCTCCTCAGTAACCAGTGGGTCAATTTGGATGAAACTTCACAGAAAGCATCCTCTCAATGACCTCACCAGAATTCCTTCAAATTTTTGAGATCCATGCAAAATTCTGGTTTCCATGGCAACGAAACCGAAAAAAAATCAAAATTCTTCTTCTCCCAAACTGGTTTGCAGATTTTCAAATAATTTTGTAGAAATGTTCCTTAGATGACCCTCTATCAGATTCCTTCAAGCCATGTTGATTGGTCGAAAAACATGGCCGCCAGGGGGGGGGGGGCGGGGCTATTTTGCCTTATATGGCTATAGTGAAAACTTAAAAAATCTTCTCCTCCGAAAGTGTCTGGCCGATTTTCAAATAATTTTGTAGAAATGTTCCTTTGGTGACCCTCTATCAGATTCCTTCAAGCCATGTTGATTGGTCGAAAAACATGGCCGCCAGGGGGGGCGGGGCTATTTTGCCTTATTAGGCTATAGTGCAAACTTAAAAAATCTTCTCCTCCAAAAGTGTCAGGCCGATTTTCAAATAATTCTGTAGAAATGTTCCTTGGGTGATCCTCTATCAGATTCCTTCAAGCCATGTTGATTGGTCAAAAAGCATGGCCGCCAGGGGGCGGGGCTATTTTGCCTTTTATGGCTATAGTGCAAACTTAAAAAATCTTCTTCTCCATAAGTGTCGGCCCGATTTTCAAATAATTTTGTAGAAATGTTCCTAGGGTGACCCTCTATCAGAATCCTTCAAGCCAAGTTGATTCGTCGGAAACTATGGCCGCCAGGGGGCGGGGCTTATATAGCTAAAGTGAAAAAAAAAATCAGGTGAGCGATTCAAGGGCCATCATGGCCCTCTTGTTTTGTTTAGCTCATTATTTTTTCTTTTTCTCCCTATCAGTCGAGCGTCTGTGCCGTACGCGGTGCTCTTGTTTGAACAAGTGTTAAAAATTGCTTAACACTAAACTTCTATAATATGAAAAAATTGCTAAGCACATATACTCGAAATCTAACTGATTTTTAGCTCTACTGGCCAAAGGCCAAAAGAGCTTATGCCGTGGTGTGGTAGCCATCTTCCGTGCGTCTGTCCGTGCGGCCGTAAACAATTGCTTGTAAACGCGATACAGTCTTCAGTTTTGATTGAATCTCAATCAAACTTATACAGTAGTTAGATATCCATGAGAGCTCGGTTCCTTTCGTAAACCAGCCAGATCCCCCTATGCAAGACTGGATTATGGCACTTGAAATTGTCAAAATTGCTATAATAGAGCTTGTGAACACAATAGAGGCTCCATTTACTATCTGATCTTCACCAAACTTACATAGTAGTTAGGTATCCATGAGAGCTTGGTTCCTTTTGCAAACCAGCCAGATCCGCCCATGCAAAACTGGATTATGGCCCTTGAAATTGTCAGAATTGCTATAATAGAGCTTGTGAACGCGATAAGTCTTCAGTTTTGATTGTATCTCAATCAAACTTATACAGTAGTTAGATATCCATGAGAGCTCGGTTCCTTTTGCAAACCGGCCAGATCCGCCAAAGCAAGACTGGATTATGGCCCTTGAAATTGTCAAAATTGCTATAATTGAGCTTGTGAACACAATAGAGGCTCCATTTACTAACTAATCTTCACCAAACTCAGATAGTAGTTAAATATTGATGAGAGCTCGGTTTCTTTCGAAAACAAGCCAGATGTGCCCTTGCATGACTGGATTATGGCCCTTGAAATTGTTAAAATTGCTATAATACAGCTTGTGAACACAATAGAGCCTCCATTTACTATTCAATCTTCACCAAACTTAGATAGTCCTTAAATATTGATGAGAGCTCGGTTCCTTTCGCAAACTAGCCAGATCCGCCCATGCAAGACTGGATTATGGCCCTTGAAATTATCAAAATTGCTATAATATGCTTGTGAACACAATAGAGCCTCCATTTACTATCCGATCTTCACCAAACTTAAATAGTAGTTAAATATTGATGAGAGCTTGGTTCCTTTCGCGAACGAGCCAGATCTGCCCATGCAAGACTGGATTATGGCCCTTGAAATTGTCAAAATTGCTATAATACAGCTTGTGAACACAAACGAGCCTCCATTTACTATCCAATCTTCACCATACATACATGCTCTGGATTGAAAATGATCAAAGAACCATACCAGTAGAGCATAGGATGGGCCTCTTGTTTTATATTCATTGTTTAAACAATATCAAATTTTATAACGATATATATTGTAGACAATCAAATAATAAAAGTTAAATCTTGAACTGGCATGATTAATTGTCATAAATTAAAATTGTTATATTTAAAAAATTATAAACAGTTAAGTACCATAATTATCTCATTACTAATAGTTATTCTTGGAAATTGTCAATTTCGACCACTAACAGTTCTAAAAAACAATCTGACAAATGATGTACTTCAAACATCGTTTCTATATAAGGGATGGGAAGAGAAAACAAGACAACGGAATACCAATATTATCAGCATAAAGTATCATGCTTCCCCCTCTGCGTAAAAAAAAATCAATGTACATCATCATCGTGGTTCTAAAGACGATAGAGTAGGGTGACTCAGTAACAAGTTTGAACTGCTTCTTTTACATGGTTGTGTGTTATAATTTGTGTGAACTGGACAAATAACGGCATTAATGAAATCTTCATAATGTGACAATGTGAGATAGTGTGGAACAACTTTTCTGGATGTGTTTTGTTGCAATGGGACACTAAATTTGTGTCTTTTTTCGTTGATTTAGAAATATATGGTGACTGAAGTTTTATTTTGAAAACTTGTTTTGGTTTTTGACTATGATGAACTGTTGTAAGATACATCATAATCTGACCCATTCTGCTAGAAAACAAACAGGGCATTATTCACTAATGTAGATCAAGATCAACCTATGTCTTGCTGTCTGATCTGACTCAGTGCTATATTTACTGATTAATAACAAGGTTTCTTGAGAATTTTGATCATATACCAATGCATGTGCAAGCAGATCTTCATCTGTATATGTCGTAAATATTCTCAAGGTTTCCTTTACTTCCAACAAATTACTCAATGATGATAACAAAAATTGATTATAATTTAATGATTTGAGTTGTTTTACCTCAATGTTTTCACACAGTCACCTCCTATAGATTTGTTGTATGTGGAAAAGGGATGAGGTTTATTGAGTGTCGTGCAAAATAAGTCTGCACGATACAGATCATGCCTGTAACTATTGAATATTGAATGTAACTAGTATTGGGAGACATTTTGCTCTAAGGCATTTTTTCCTACTAATCATAATTATTATGACTCATAGGTGGTCAATAATACTTGTTTCTTATAACATACTTCAGTGCAGTACCCATCTATCTGACAGTCATGAAGTTCTCAGGTTAAGTGTGTAGTGCCACTTAAATGTTATTAACTAACTGTCAATCTAATTTGAGTCCAATTTTGATTCCTTATCAATTTACCTGATATGTTGAGTTTAAGGGTCACACAAAAAAGAAATAAAATATCTGGAATATTGAATATAAAATGTTGATGTAAAGTAAAAAAAATATTATTTTAAGCAATTTCTCCTCTATTTACAATGACTTTTAAGGTTGCATGACTGCATTGAGGAATATAGGACTTATAATGTTATCAATCATTTGTGACCATGAAATAGTGTTACCATGCATAGCTGAATCTTAAGGACTAAACTGATTTATACAGTGTAAATTCATGTAAATAGATGAGTTCTCTGATAATACTGGACTGTATACTGGCCTTTTGGTCTGATAGGTGAGAATCAATCATCAATCATGCACCCTTGTAGCCTTAATTAACCCTTTCCTTCATATAAACGCTTTCTGACGCCTCTGCAGCAGACAGCTTTTTGAAAACATAGTGACAAAAGAAGAAATTGCTTAAAATGAGCAATTTCTCCTTTTGCCACAATGTTTTCCACTTTTAGTCATAGGTTATCTATTCAATTATAGGGATTTTTCTATTTTTTGACAAAATATGTTCAACATGACGTCGTCTGCTGCACAATTGTCGTATGAGGGAAAGGGTTAAACTAACTTCATAAAGTACAGAATAGTTTTACACTGTTGTCTCACTTGTGTCATCTACAATTTATAATTGCTTATCATGACTTTTCGGGGTTTATAAAGTTAGCAATGGCATCCTTTTTCAAGCACATCACATTATTTTTTCACATCCTAAATCCTGATTAAACAAGCAATAATGCAAAGTTCTGCACAGTTATTGTTGCTGCTTATTATAGTTTTATAGTTAATAACAATTTTATTTTTTTTTTCAAATTTCTCACTTCAATAATTCCATGAATATAGTTTTGTTGCTTTATGCTTTCTGAAGTTTAATGAGCACAGCAGCACTGATTGTCCGGATATTTGTTTTAACCCTTTCCCACATACATACACTTTCTGAAAACATTGTGGCATTAAGGGAGAGCTTGCATATCATAAGCAATTTCACCTTTTGCCACAATGTTTTCAACTCCATTCAATAATTCTACTTTTATTTGCATAGATCTTTTCAAATAGTCTGCTGCCAATTTGTTGTATGTTGGAAAGGGTTTAAATGTATATTTGTCAACATTGATATGCTTGTAACTTAAGAAATGTGTCTGAAAGAGCTTTGTACTGATCTACCAGTCAATGTATTTGTATATATACATGATCGAATGTCTGTCAAAATAGTTCAGTAAACAAAATGTTTCATAACTTTCAAAAACATGTATAGTTTACAGTGGTCAGCAGTAGAATCTTTAAATCAATATAGTTTGGAAACTCTTTTGTAGAGTTAATGGATATAGAGAGCTGATCCCAAAATTGTATATGCAAAGCAATCTAAAAAATAAAGACTTGAGTTGCTTCCCTTGGTTTGCAGGAGATCTTCCACTAGAGGTGCTATAAGTAGACATTGTGTTAAAACCTCTCAAACTGACTACTGGTGATACCGTTGGCTTGAAATTGAAATAGATGACATCATCAGTTCTGTAACTGTTGATTCAAATCAAACTTGTGGTACGAATGATTGTAGCCAGACACTTAACAAAGAGATTGTTACATGGATTTTCTAAATAGAAAAGCATCTCCTCTGTCTAAATATGACCCTTACCATCACAATCTGAATCAGTGGTTTCGAAAAATAATAGACAATGATAGCCTTATCAATATCTACTTCAATCTTTCTGTTATCAATGAATGACAGACTTTATTCATGTAAATACTTCAATATTACCAGATGATGATATTATTCTCCTGAGCAGTTTGCAAAAGTATATACAACTATTATATCAGATCAATTGAGTGTCAAACAAGCATCCATTTCTTCAGCCCTGTAGGCTTCTACCAAAGGCTTTATAACCCTTTCCAACATACAACATATCAGCAGCAGACGACTTTGAAGACATCTAAGCAAAACTGGAAAATCACTATAAATGATAGTATGTTTACTCAGAGGACTAGATAAGGAGGAGTGAACTGGTCTGTTTCCATCCATATCTCCCTTATGACTCCGCTTAAACCAATGTTGTTGGTACTCAATATAATGGTCTGACTGAGACGAAACTTTTGAGTACCCACAACATAGGGTTTGAGTGCCAAATAAGGATTTTGAGATGTGAACTACTCTTCTTATCTAGAGCTCTGCAATTACTAAAAAATTGCGGATTGCGTCAGAAAGCATCTATATGTGGGAAAGGGCTAAAATGGTGGTGGTAGTTACCCCTGTGAAATGAACAGTTACAGTTCATGAATTATTCATGAAGTATTCATGAACTGTTCATGTTCAGATTTCATGAAAAATTCATTAAAGTCCTTGAAGTTAAAATGGGACTTATCCTTAAAATGTTCATGATGTAGCAGTTCATGAACTATGCATGGTTCATGAACTGTCTGTGAAATACATTGAAGGTTATTTCATACTTTTCACTGCCAAACTCTCTTAAATAGTTCATGAATTATCTATGAATCATTTAAGGACAATATATTTTATGCACAGTTCATGGTCAGTTCATGAATATTTCATTCATGAACTGTTCATGAAATTTCTTCTATATAACTTTATAGTCTCATTTTAACTTCATGTTCTGGAAATGAACTGTTCATGGCTCAAAATTCTGGAAAAGTTCATAAACCATTTAAGACAGGCAAATCTTGAATTGTCTTTGAACAGTTCTGGAATGTAATTCTGTAAACAATTCTGAAAGGGGAATGGTTCTACAATGGTAACCTGTACCAAATAGTCTGGGTGGACTGGAACCAGATTCTGTACAGAAGAAAATACAGAAAGTCTGTGCAGATTTTGTACAGAAAATATTTTGGTTAATTGAAACAT
Source organism: Serripes groenlandicus (assembly GCA_031761405.1). Classification (NCBI taxonomy): domain Eukaryota; kingdom Metazoa; phylum Mollusca; class Bivalvia; order Cardiida; family Cardiidae; genus Serripes; species Serripes groenlandicus. The sequence goes on along the minus strand of JASEVX010000431.1, from coordinate 85,250 downwards.
AGTTGAACCAGAATTTTATAAAAATATTTTTACATGAAGACATGGCTTCTTCCAAATGTGGCAATGCAATACTTTAATAAATCACCAATATAACATGTTGTTTTATGACATAGCACAATACAATTTGATAATTTAATTTATAATGTAACATTTAAGACATTTATCAAATGTGCCCATCAAGTTGTTCATAAGAAATTACAAAATTTGTCTCTGTGCCTTTGAACCACAACATATTTCTCCCACCAAAATATGTAAAGGAAGTAGTAAACATTACTTTCTTCTTATTGAAGAGTTCCTGTATTTTATGCTAGAGTTAACTCCCTTGGTATATTTCAAATTGAAGTCAAGTTGTGTTTTTTGGTTATTCCACTGGTTTCACACTAAATTAAAAAGTCATTGTAGATTCTAATTTAATTAAATTAACTGATTAAAACTATTATTTTAAAATCAGTGATGGTTACTGTTTAATATAATTAACTAGTATACCACTCACAGTGGTATATTGAAACTATATATAATTAGCAGGCTTGCAGTTATTATACTGCCAGATAGTTACTGTAAATTATGTGATTAATGGAATAATTATATATATACATGGCTGGCATTTCATGAATGTATTACAATTTATAACAATTGTACATTTCCTTCAATTTTTCTTGAAACTTTCAAAGGGTTGATTTCATGGATGTTTTAAGAATATAATTTTCCTTCAACTGTCCTTGAACCATTATTGAAGTCAATTCATGCACCTTTTAAGAACTCAACAAATTCTTCAACTGTTCTTAAACCAGTATTGAAGTCAATTCATGCACGTTTTAAGAACTCAACAAACTCTTCAATTGTTCTTAAACCGGTATTGAAGTGAACTCATGAACATTTTAAGAACTTTAAATATTCTTCAACTGTTCTTGAACCATTCATGTCAGTTTATGAAAATTTTTAAGAACTTTGACATTTTCTTGAATCAATCAAATTGGGCTTCAACTATTCATGAACTGTTCAAGAAAAGACTTCAAGGACTGTTCATGTCCATAAGTTCATGAACACAACTCAAGAATTGATAAAGAGTGGTTCATGAACAATCCTTAAAAGGTATGAAAAATTCATGATTACATGAATTTCATTTCGCAGGGGTAGGCTTCCCTCCTTTGTTACGCAGGGATAGCATAATGTAACATCTGACGCTTTCTGACACCCAGTAAGACTGCAGCAGACGACTTCTTGAAAACATGGTGACTAAAGAAGAAATTGCTCAAAACAAGCAATTTCTTCTTTCGTCACCATGTTTTTAACTCTATTCAATTATTGTTACCTTTCATTTTTTCGGATATGTTTTCAAAATCGTCTGCTGCAGATTTGTTGTATGTGGGAAGGGGTTGACTAGCAAGCAGTTATAGTAATTTACCCAGTAAATGCCTTGATAATGACTCCGGAATACTGTTGAAAATTGCATAAAACCTCATTCAAAAAAGCAAATCCATTTGTTCAGATGTTTTCAATGTGTAAGTCTGTAAAAAGCATGTTTGGAAAATGGATGAAGAATTACAGCGGATAATGTTATTTATTTTATCTTGTTTTCCATACATGATTTACACCGGAAAATGCAGGAGTGTGAAAGATAATCTTTGCAGTTGGCAATCACTAATTTTATTACATGCTCGCCAGTGTTATCCTGTTTTGACTTGGGAGAGAGTATTTCGTAGCTAATGTAGGAAGCAAAAGTCATGAACTGAAGGTATCAGGGACTATAGAGTTTGTATCTATATTTTACACAGTCATGTTCTACTGATGTATTCAATAATTAAGCCCCTTTTCTCCTAATGTATCTCAAAATGTTTTAAATGTCCAAAGAAAAGCCAGCAGAATTAACCAATGGTTTCTCTTTCAAGAATTTTCCCAAATCCACATTCGTAGGGAGGCAAATGTAGTTAAGGGTAACATAAAACGTAAAATGAGATAATTAAGAGTGCAGACTTTACTTAATTACCTGTTGAACATGTGAGAATACCAAGCTTTATCAACAAGTGTGTATGTGCTACATGTATCTTTTATAGTCATCAATACAGGTCGAGGGTTTGTGAACGCCTTACAAGAAAAAGCAGCTTTCATTAATAATATGTGTAATACGCGTATTCTATTTAGTGATATTTTGGATTTCTTTAACATACAACCTGATATGCAAATTTTTGAACTTAAATGTATATTTTTAAAACATATATGTGGTTATGTTGAAGTTTTATCTTTTGATGGATGAGAAAACATGTTGGGGAAAGGAGAAATAGTTCATTATGAGCAATTTCTCCTTTTTCCAACATGTATTTAAAAGAGATATCTGTATGGTAAAATGACCTTTCCCACTTGCAGAAGCATTTCAACACATGCACAGAAGACAACCTATGAAAACACTGTCAAAAGGAGAAATTGCTTTTAATGATAAACTCATTGATAAATTCTATTTAATAGAATTACTTTAATTTATAAATTGAGATTTGCTATATTTTTGTGTAGCCCTTTTCATAGTCATCTGCAAATTTGCTGTAAGTGGGAAAAGGGTTAACTGAAATGGTACAACAATCTACACGATTTACGATATGTGTGCAGTACAGTTAGTGTTGTAGGGAAGATTCAAATTAGACTGTGTGAAGCCTACAATGCAGGCTGATCAGTCTGATAGTGTTTTGAATTCTGTGATAATTGTACAGATAAAGATCAATAATTTGTACAGTGTGAATGCAAGGACTGATATCACACAGGCTGATCAGAGCATCGTGCTATGAGAGTGTGTTTTGTATGTTGTTGTGTGCACAGGCATACTGTTTAAAATTGCCAGACCGTCCGGGAGGATTTTTCAATCTGGGGTAGTCCGGGACGGTCCATGTAGCGACCGTGTTGGCTCCGGGAACGTCTGTAGTGACATGTGGTGTTGGACACAGGATGGTCCAGTGTCATCCGTGTTGGACACGGGACGGTCCGGTGTCATCCGTGTTGACACCGTGTTGGCTCCATGTTCATCCGTTGTGGTGCTGTGTTGGGTCCGGGCATGTCCGATGTTTTGCGACTGTCGACTCAATTTCACCAAGGATCACCCAGGATCAAGATATCTCCTGATCCGGGGTGTTCCATGTTAATCTGGGGTGCTCCGTTTTGTGTCCGGCTTCGGTGTGACTAGCTTAAGGCATCAAATATTGTCTGAATTACTCAATTAGGGTAAAAGTTACAGAAGACGGGATTAAAATTTAATTGATCAAATTTTGCAGATTTTATCAACATTGCTCAGAAACATCAGAATTAACTTGGAGATTTAAAAAAAAGCAACAACATCAATTCAACAACAATATTGAGTGTAGTAGGATTAAAGTGTTGCAATAATCACTGCGACAATGAAAGGTGCATTCCATTCCGTTTCAACATCATTGATGGAGTCCGTTTCTGATTCGGAGTATGGAGTGTGGAATAAAGTCAAGAACTTTTCATGACATGCTCTCACATGGATTTTGTAAAAATGGGGGCAATCTTCTTCCCTTTTTGCAACAACATCAGGTATGCTTGAGTTTTGTTATGGTTTTAGATGTAGATCTGATTGATATATTTATTATTGATTTCTTAGAAATGGTATTAATCAGAGCTCATGATAAGGAGCATTTTTCATGTTATAAAATCCTTATTTGACATTCAAACCCTATGTTGTGGGTACTCAAAAGAATTGTCTCAGTGAGATGATTCTTTTGAGTATCCACAACATAGGATTTGGTTGCGTATTAAGAGAAAATTGTGGGGAAAAGACCTGTTCACACCCTCTTATCTAGTCCTCTTGATTAATTATTGATTTGGCCACATCACAGAAAACCCAATTTCCGGGGCTTTGCAACCAGTGAAGATTTAGATCAGCCTGCGTCTTCGCACAGAAGGATATTCCAAGTTTGCTATCTGTAGTAGTACATACAATTATTTTAGACACTCATGGATTTAAGTCATTAATGATTATAATGACCAAAAGTTGATTACATTATGTATATATGAATTAATCGTGATATTATGCCATTTAAGTTTTAAAAATCTCTAAAGATAGGTTTTCACATAACCTAAGCCCAATTGATCTTTTATCGATTTCATAATGTGCTTGACCATGGCTACATGCAAGCTAGCTGTAACTTACATATTTTACCAAGGTGTACAATGGTTGCAACTGGTTGGCATTAACCCTTTCCCACATACGACAAATCCATGACTTTAAATGAAAACACTTACACAAAAATATGGAAAATGAAGATATAATCAAATAGAGTCAAAAAACTTTTTAGCAAAGAGAAACTGCTCATTATTGGCAATTTCTCCTTTTGCCACAATGTTTTCATAAGTTGTCTTGTGCAGTTGTTTCAAAATGCCATCATGTGGGAAAGGGTTACGGTCACATGTTCCCACCTATAGATGCACAGAATACGACTTTTAAATCATTGTGACAAAATTATACCTACAATTATAGAGATTTTTTCATATTTTTGAGTCGTCTGCTGCAGATTTGCTGTATGTGGGAAAGGGTTAAGTACAATGATTTAGCATTATATCAATTAAAGCAGCATTAAATGACCTGTACAAACAATGTTGTGAAACAGATTCTTCATTTCAGTACTGACCACTCACCAACATGAAAATTTAATATCTTTCAATCCTTAATGTTTTCAACTTTGCATAGATATTACAACTTCAATTGTCCGTAAGTTATATGTCTTTCTTTACCTGTATTTTTTTATTTAAACTGTTAATCGCCTGTTTATTATGAAGAAATGGTTTCTTTTAACAAGTCAATGCAAATGCACTGCTATTTGTAGTTTGCCTCTGCGATTCAGCCATTTATTTACATGTATAAAAAAAAAAAATCCCCATACCCAAATGACATGGCTTCTATATAGTTCTTTGCAATTCATGAATTTGAATTGGCTGCCCTTTCATCTTGTGTAGCAGAACCAAATGCCAAGATAAGGATTTGAATACTACTGGGAAATCTGTAAATCGGTCTATCTCATGTTGGTCACTTTTATATGTAAATTTAAGCCAAGTTTTGATAGGCTTGGTATGCATACCTGGTGTTACTAATGATGCCAATTGGCAGGTGGGGATGGCTTTTACCCTTTCTCACTTACAACAACTTCTGCAGGAAATGACTTTGCAAACGTCATGGTTAACTTATACGGAAAATCTCTACAACTGAAAGTAAAATTATTTAATGGAGTTAAAAAAATTGTGGCAAAAGTAGATTAAGCTCATTATGAGCAATTGCTCCTTTTGCCGGAATGTTTTCAAAAGACATCTGCTGCAGATACATCAAAGTGCATCAACGTGTGGAAAACTATCAATCAAACATTTATCTGATTTGTATCTGCTATGAAAATATGTGATGATGATCAGGTATATATATTATAAATTTATCTTGATAACATTGTTGAAACTTGGTTATTTGGATGACAATTGCCATAATCAGACATTAATTTTTTTCCCTCAATGAATTTTTGTTTGAAACAAACTAATTATTAATTTATTCTAACCCAATTGCACAGATTAATGTTATAAGGTGTAATTCTTAGTAGAAAGCTAAGTTGATTTCGTAGATGGTGTCACTTAATTGATTCAAGTTCATTGTTATTAATAATTGAAACATTTACAATTGTTTCTGTTTAAGATCTTTGGCTATAATGAGATTTATAACCAACCTTCATTGGTATTGTAACTAACAATGAGATCTATGGCTACGGATTAGATATATAACCACTTATGTGTAACCCTTTCCAACATTAATTTAATATGTAGCAGACGATTTTGAAAACTTTGGAAAAATACGGAAAATTCTTAATAAATGAAAGTATGTTCATTGAAAAGAGTTGAAAATATTGTGGCAAAAGGAGAAATTGCTCATATTGAGCAATTTCTCCTCTTGCCACAATGTTTTTAAAAGACGTCTGCTGCAGTTGTGTCAAACCGTGTCTGCTTATGGTAAGGGGTTTATCCCTCAGTTCCTACTTCCTTTTTCATGTGTTGCCCTTTGTTACTTGAATCATTGTTTTTGATCAGTTTCTTTGACATGATGTGTATTGATGTTGACTAGGATTACACAACCCATTTGGGGCATTTTAGGAGTTTTCAGGTAAATATTGTCAATTGTGGTGATAGTAACAAGACTTCCTGTAGGCATTATCTGGAAGCAACATTTTAGTAGCTGAAGTTAAACCTTTCCCATATATAGAAGTTTTCTGACGCCTCTGCAGCAGATGTCTTTTAAAATCATTTTGGCGAAAGCAGAAGTTGCCCATAATGAGAAATTTCTCCTTTTAAGGATTTTTTTCACATTATTGCCAACATGTTTTGCTGCAGATCTGTTGTATGTGGATAAGGGTTTAAGTTTTAAAGTGATACCAGAGTTGCACTTGTTTTTTAGCTCACTTGTGCACAAAGGGCTCAATGTGAGCTATAAATTGTGATTGCCTTTTGTCTGTCATCTACTGTGTTTCGTCAACAAATTCTGTAAAGACATGTACTCCTACACAGCTTGGTCAATTTCGATGAAACTTCACAGGGATAATTCTTGTGTGCACTGCCATTTCAAAAGTGTTCAATGAATTTAATTCCATGCAGAACTCTCTGTGCCATTGCAACTGAATTTAAAAAACAACAACTTTGAAAATCTTCTTGTCTGAAACATAATTAAAGGCCTAGAGCTTAGATATGTTGTATGTAGCATTGTCTTGTGGTTCTCTACCAAGATTGTTCAAAATTGGCCCCATCCCAGAGATCACCTGTTTTACGTAGAGATAATAGGGAAAATCTTCTTGACTGAAAGGGAAAGGCTTAGCGCTTAGATGTTTGATGCATAGCATTGTCTCATGGTCCTCTACAAAGATTGTTCAAATTTTACCCCTGTTGGCACCTTAATTGGGTTAATTGCCTCGTGGTAAGTAGAGCTACACTGGGCATTGGGCCTATTGTATTATATTACCTGACCGCACAATGAGTTGCCTTCACCGCGGCGGGTTGGCATTGCAAATAATATTGCATAACTCAGGTGAGTGATCCAGGGTCATCAAGACCCTCATTGTTTTTGAATGGAAACTGTAGAAACAAAGGAATAAAAGTTTATAAAAGGAGTGTAAGAAAAAGGTTTTGAAAGCATAAATTGCTTGGTCGACTGATCAATTTTTGCCTTTCTTCATTTGAGCTGTTTATTATGGACACCAACCAAAGCATATTTCTGACAAGTGTGGACAAAGATCTGTCTGCACATTCATGCAAATTTATCCAAATGTCAGAAGTCTCCTGAGACTTTCTATGACTATTTTGCATAATTATAGTGGCCTGAGCCAGACTCGACTGCAGCTAGATCTATACTGGTCGCAAAGCTTGGGTTTTGTTTAAGGTGAGCTATTGTGATCACTCAAACTGCAGTGTACGGTGTCCGTTCAAACCCCTTCTTATTTTAGAAAATAATTTTGGAAAAATGATCCTTGGGTGACCCTCTGTTAAGATTGTCGAAATTATTACGATCCATTGATAAATATGACTACAAGGGGGGCTTTGCTTGTTTTCCTTGTATGCATATCGTAAGATCTTTTAAAAATGTAATTTCTATAAAATCAGGTGAGTGATTTAGAACCACCATGTTCCTCTTATTTGTAGAGTACCGCTGAATTATTTTCTGCTGTCATATACTTTATTTGTGACGATTTGTTTTGTATTGTGAGTTTAAAAATATTAGCAACAGAACTTCATTTACAGTATGGTGGTCAGTTGATCTACCCATGTGTTTCGTCTGTCTTGAAACAAGGAACTCACACAATATTCTCCCAAGGCACTCAGGCTACCTTAATTCGCACATACTCTTTAGTTAATTGGTGGTAGGCAAAAGTTGCCAAGCCAGAGGATTCTACTCACTTTCCATGGATAAACATGGTCTTGTTGTCAAAGAAATTGTATGATAGAAAGGATATTAACCCTTTCCCATATACAACAAATCTGCAGCAGATGACTTTAAAAGTATCTTGGAAAAAGCGTTTTGGCAAACTCATTTTGAGTAATTTCTTTTTTTGTCAACATGTTTTCAAAAAGCCATCTGCTGCGGAGGCGTCAGAAAGCGTCTGTATGTGGAAAAGGGTTAAAGAAGTAACAGATGTTTCTTAACCCTTTCCCACTTGCAGACATATTCCTACACATTTGCAGCAGATGACTTTTGAAAACTATTCTTGCAAAAGGAGAAATTTCTCATGATGAGTAATTTCCCATTTTGCCACAGTGGTTCAACTCTATTTAATGATTATATTATAAACTCTCATTCATAGAGATATTTCATTTTTTTGCCAATATGTTTTCAAAGTCGTCTGCTGCAGAATTGTCATATGTGGGAAAGGGTTAAAGCATCAGCGTCTACAAGTGGGAAAGGTTTAAAGAATCATTATCTTATTATTAACTTCTTGAAATGAAAGCAGCTGTTAAATTTCACTTGTGTTTTATTATCTATACAGTTTGTGTAGTCAGCTGAATAGCCTTGCTAACCTTTACTTAATGGCCGCTTGTCTTCAGCTGACATCTTAAAAGAAGCTGTTGTGTCAACCCTTTCCCTCATATAGATGCTTTCTGACGCCTCTGCAAAAGAATAAAAAATAATAACAAAAGAAGAAACTGCTCAAAATGAGCAATTTCTCCTTGGCCACACACAATGTTTTCCACTTTTAGTCATAGGTTATCCATTCAATTATAGAGATTTTCAATTTTTGGCAAAATATGTTCAACTAAATTGTCGTCTGCTGCAGAATTGGCGTATGAGGAAGGGTTAAAAGAAGCTGTTGTGTTAACTAACCGTTTACCTGATGTTTGATAACATTGTCACTTTGAAGAAAGCTTTGTGAAATCTGAAAAGTAGAAAGTATTTTAATTTTAACTTTTTCCCATATACAACAAATTGGCAGCAGACGACTTTGAAAATAATAAACAAAACATGTGGAAATTCTCTATTATGATGGATCAATTATTGAATACATTGGAATACATGGTTGCAAAAGGAGATCGAAATTCACTCACTCACTCTGACAATAATAATAATTCCCCTGTGAAATGAATAATTACTGTTCATGAACAGTTCTTGTATAATTCATGCAAAGTTCAGGTACCTGGTTCATGAACAGTTCATGGGATGTATATGAAGATAAAATGGCACAAATTCTTAAAAAGTTCTTAAATATGTAGTTCTTGAACAGGTCATGAACAGTTCATGACACATTCAGGAAACATTGTCATTAAAAAGTTCATGAATTGTTCAAGAACTGAGAAATTCATGAAATATTCTTGATTTTCTTTTTAAACATGAACTGTTCAAGAACTTTTTCCAGTGCAAATTCATTGTGCCATTTTCTCTTCATGGATTGTTCACGAACGGTTCAAGAACTATCGCTCATGAACAGTTCAAGAACTACTGTTATGAACAGTTCATGAACAGTTCATGTTCAATTGGTTGGTAACCAGTGTATGAAATAGTCTGGGTGGACCTAAGAACCAGATTTTATACAGAAGAAAATACAGAAAGCCTGTGCAGATTATGTACAGAAAATATTCTGGTTCATTGAAACATAGTTGAACCAGAATTCAATAAAAATATTTTTTATATGAAGACAATTGGCTTCTTTCACATGTGGCAATGTGATACTTAAATAAATCACCAATATAAACATATTGTTTATGACATAGCACAATACAATTTCCTAATTTAATAAACAATGTAACATATAAGACATTTACCAAATGTGCCCATCAAGTTGTTCATAAGAAATTACAAAAAAATTCTCTGTGCCTTTGAAACACAACATATTTCTCCCACCAAAAAACGTAAAGGAAGTAGTAAACATTACTTACTTCGTTTTGAAGAGTTCCTGTGTTTTATGCTTGAGTTAACTCCCTTGGTATATTTCAAATTCAAGTTCAGTTCCAGTGGTATTTTTGGTTATTCTACCGGTATTCCAGTAACATAGCAGGTAACAATGAAATTTCACTGGAATTGCATTAATGTTTTTCACTAGGGCCTTTACTTTTGACAAGAAGATTTCAAAAGTTTTCACTATAATACATTTATAAGAACTTCTTTGGTTCTAGAAGTGATCTATAAATGTTCTTATTTCTCTATTCAGAATGATAGTTTAAGAGATTCACACTGAGTTAAAAAGTCATTGTAATTTAATTAAATATCATTTTAAAATCAGTGATATATTTATATTAAACTTACTATTCAAGAACAGAATAAGAACTTATAGGGTTCATTAAAAGTACTTGAATTACACTTGACAGATGTTTATGAACTTGTTAAGAATTTGCCATGTTCTTCTTCAGTTATTGAACAGTTCACGAACAAGTTTGTCTTACTGTTCATGAACTAAAGTTCTTGAACTGTGATTAAGAACTATATAATGGCAGTTCATGAACAATTCATCAGTGGCATGAAAAGTTCATAATTTCAAGAACAACATTTCACAGGGGCGCTCATTATATAATGACTATTTCTCATTGTGCCACATTGTGTTCAAAATTCGTCTGCTGCAGAGGCGTCAGAAAGCTTCTGTATGAGGGAAAAGATTAAGGTTTGCTACAGTGTGAATCATACACAGATGAAAGCAATTTCTCCTTTTCTCAAAATGTTTTCAAAAGTTTTCAGCTGTAAAGGCATGAGATTTATGCCCCTACATAAAACAGGATGTATCAGAAAGTGTCTGTCCGTATGTGGGAATGGGATAAGGTACAGATCAGGAACTAGAAAGTTTTAAAAAATCCCTCTACATCAGTTAACTCTGTCCCACATGCGGAGAACCATTTTGTTACATCTGCAGCAGACGGCTTGGGAAAGTATTGTGACAAAAGGGTGGTAAATTGCTTAATATATTGAGCAATTTCTCCTCTTGTTAAAAATTTCAACTCTTAAACTTTTCAATTATTATATATATACTTTCATTTATGAAATTCTATCATATTCTTGACTAGATGTATTCTTTGTCTTCTCCTTCAGATTTGCTGTCTCTTCGAAAGGGTTAGATATTATAACAGTTTGAAGGGTTAGCCTGATTTAGAGAGTTTTTGACAGGATATAGTAAATTAAAGTGAAGTGGTGTTTTGTGGTAATTAGATGTCAATCAAATTCGGATATGTGCAGTTAGGTCAAAAGGACACATTTAAATACGGATTCATGTACATGTTGTGCTTGAATTTTGGCTTTGGGATACAAAACTGTTGAATATGCAAAATGTTATGTATTCGAAATAGAGAATTGATTTATTGATTGTTTTGTGTTTTACGCGGCTCTCAACAATTTTTCAATATTTATATAACTGCAATTCCTGGGTAAATTACCAGTACTACTGGTCGATCAATCCTGACACCTGAGCCTGTCAGTCGTAAAGCTAATTACCCCTGAAACCTGAGTGCCAAGAAGAGCAGCCATTACTACCATTTTAAAGTCTGAAATAGAGAAACCCACATCCATGGAATGCATGCATTCTATTTGAATATTTTTGTGTCTAGTTCTTAATACTCTCCCACGGTTTGATGCATTTTGGAATAGCTATCACAAAATGTTCTACTTGCTAAAACTGTAACATATTCTGTTGCATGCCTAAATCCATTACTTAAGGTCAAGGTCTCTACATTGTAAATGAAATGAATTCAATGTTTCACCCTTTCCCACATACAGGAAATTAGCAGCAGATGACTTTGAACATATTTTATCACAAAATAGAAAATCTCTATAATTGAATTGATAACCTGATGACAAAAAGTGGAAAACATTGTGGCAAAGGAGAAATTGCTTCTTTTGAGCAATTTCTTCTTTTGTCACTATTTTCAAAAAGCTGTCTGCGGCAGAGGCGTCAGATAGCGTCTATATGATTGAAAGGGTTACAATTAAGTAATATCGCCAACCAATTCAAGGAAGACCCTATTTATTTTGGGTTCGCAATGGCCAAATGTGAAGGTCACATGTAGCTTTCTTCAGAAAATGTTTATTGACTGTTAATTTCAAATCATCATTCAAGCTTGGATGATGATACTTCTTGTATCTAATATAACATAGTGGAACTTATCTATCTATATTGGGGTCAAAGGTCAAGGTCACAATTTTCCTCTGCTATATTGGTGTTATTGAAATTATATACTTAGATACAGGGTTGAAATTGTTGTGGAAAAATGAGCAATTCCTCTTTCTCTCCCCCCCCCCCCCCCCCCCCCCCCCCCCCCCCCCCCCCCAAAGGCATTTTATGTCCTCTGTACAGTGACAGTGTTAACAGTCCACATTTTCCTGACAGATGGACAATTGACCATTGATCTATGGTGGTATGCAGCCCATAAAATTACTCCCCAACACAATGGTCAGTTTGTGCCATGTGGCAGCATAATTATTGGTGATTTCTTTTTATTTTCTCCTGGCCATATTTCCTGATTGTCTCTTTACATGTTGTGAATTTTGATGACTCCATTCACAGTTTGCTGTGGGTTTTTGGATGTAAAAAATCTACAGAATGTGATGATTTTGTTCTACTCTTTTATTTTCATCTTTTTGCAAATTTAAGCTATTCGGTTCTGATTTGACAAAAAAAGATTTACTGTCAAACAAAAGCCAACTTTATCCTCCTTTTTCACTTGCAGTAGAGGTCTTAGAAATAATATCCCTTTCCCTAATATAGATGCTTTCTGACGCCTCTGCAGCAGACAGCTTTTTGAAAACATAGTGACAAAAGAATAAATTGCTCACTACGAGCAATTTCTCCTTTTGCCACAATGTTTCCCACTTTTAGTCATAGGTTATCCATTCAATTATTGAGATTTTCCATTTTTTTGACAAAATATGTTCAAAGTCGTCTGCTGCAGAATTGTGGTATGAGGGAAAGGGATAAGGAAGAATAAAGTAGACTTTCCCCCACAATTCAACAAAACCTGTATGTTTTGTGTACTCACTGAGCTGATTCATTTGAGTACCCACATCATAGGGTTGGAGGTTCAAAATAGGTTAGAGCTCTGCTTGACAGTTTATATTCTGATCATTAATCTTGTACATCAATGGAGTTAATTGTAATGTATACATGCTTGTACCTTTACAAGAGCTAATCTTCAAACAATTTGTGAAATCCGCTTTGGTTGAGTGGTTAGCGTCGGAAATTTGAAACTGAGTGTCCCGGGTTCGATCCCCAGTCGCGGCACTACAGTCATGCTGGAGTGCCCTTGGGCAAGGCACATTTTCTAGCCTAGTACTGGTTTGTTTACCCAGGGATCAAGAATAAGTGAACTGTCACCGTGATATAACTGAACTAATGTTGAAAGGGGTGTAAAACCCCAATAAAACAAATCAAACAATTTGTCTTAGCCGTGTCTGGCACACAGTAAGTGTCTTGTTGAGTAACTGCTTTCGCTTCAATCAATGCCGAGTGTATATATAGTGATAGTGAGTATACAGAGGCCCACAGGGAAGACTGGGCATGCCCAACTGTGCAGCCTCTATAAATAAAGTCTTTATTATTATTATCCCCCGCTTTTTCGAAGAAAAAAAGGGGGGTTATTAATTTCGGTTTGTCCGTCCGTCCGTCCGTCTGTCCGTCTGTCCGTCCGTCACACTTCGTTTCCGTACAATAACTGCCGCAAATGTGAACCGTTTCTTTTCAAACTTGGTAACAAGGTTAAATGCCTTAACGGCTAGGCCAAGTTCGAATATCACTTTCGGCGGACTTTATTTGGTGGAGTTATGGCCCCTTATTTAACAAAATATGTTGTTTCTTGCCGTTTCCGTGCAATAACTGCCACAAATGTGAACCTTTTTTTTTCAAACTTGGTAACAACGTTAAATGCCTTAAGGGCTAGGCCAAGTTCGAATATCACTTTCGGCGGACTTTATTTGGTGGAGTTATGGCCCCTTATTTAACAAAATATGTTGTTTCTTGCCGTTTCCGTGCAATAACTGCCACAAATGTGAACCTTTTTTTTTCAAACTTGGTAACAACGTTAAATGCCTTAAGGGCTAGGCCAAGTTCGATCGTCACTTTCGGCGGACTTTATTTGGTGGAGTTATGGCCCCTTATTTAACAAAAAATGTCGTTTCTTGCTGTTTCCGTGCAATAACTGCCACAAATGTGAACCTTTTTTTTTCAAACTTGGTAACAACGTTAAATGCCTTAAGGGCTAGGCCAAGTTCGAATATCACTTTCGGCGGACTTTATTCGGTGGAGTTATGGCCCCTTATTTAACAAAAAATGTTGTTTCTTGCTGTTTCCGTGCAATAACTGCCACAAATGTGAACCTTTTTTTTTCAAACTTGGTAACAACGTTAAAATGCCTTAAGGGCTAGGCCAAGTTCGAATATCACTTTCGGCGGACTTTATTCGGTGGAGTTATGGCCCCTTATTTAACAAAAAATGTCGTTTCTTGCTGTTTCCGTGCAATAACTGCCACAAATGTGAACCTTTTTTTTTCAAACTTGGTAACAAGGTTAAATGCCTTAAGGGCTAGGCCAACTTCGATCGTCACTTTCGGCAGACTTTATTTGGTGGAGTTATGGCCCCTTATTTAACAAAATATGTCGTTTCTTGCTGTTTCCGTGCAATAACTGCCACAGATGTGAACCTTTTTTTTTCAAACTTGGTAACAAGGTTAAATGCCTTAAGGGCTAGGCCAACTTCGATCGTCACTTTCGGCAGACTTTATTTGGTGGAGTTATGGCCCCTTATTTAACAAAATATGTCGTTTCTTGCTGTTTCCGTGCAATAACTGCCACAGATGTGAACCTTTTTTTTTCAAACTTGGTAACAAGGTTAAATGCCTTAAGGGCTAGGCCAACTTCCATCGTCACTTTCGGCAGACTTTATTTGGTGGAGTTATGGCCCCTTATTTAACAAAAAATGTCGTTTCTTGCCGTTTCCGTGCAATAACTGCCACAAATGTGAACCTTTTTTTATACAACCGTTTTATTATGGTATGGTCATGTCCCTTCCTCCCTCCGTCCGTCCCTCCCTCCGTCCGTCCGTTCCGGTTTTCCGCACTTTTTTCCTACAATATTTCCTCCAAGCGGGGGATAGAAATTTCATGAATTTGCTTGTTATTATTATTAGTGAAACCAGTTGAATTGTTCTAAATGTAGGCCGGTAGCAATTAGCCCTTTCCCACATACAACAAATCTGCAGCAGACGACTTTGAAAACATAGTGACAAAAAGCTGAAAAATCTCCATTAAAGATAGCTTAATTGTTAAACAAAGTTGAAAACATGGGGCCAATTTAAGGAACCAAAATGATTTCAAAAGTCGTCTGCTGCTATTGCGTCAAAATGCGTCTGCAGGTGGGAAAGGGTTAAAGGTATAAGTTGAGACAGTTCATGTAAGGGCTGCTTTGACTTCACCTGAAATTATATGTAGTGGATTGATACCTGAGTAACTGTTGTGTTAATTGAAGTTCTAGTTTCCACTAGAATTAAATCAGTTTTACGAAGGTCAGGCTCTCCGTTGAGACTTTGCTGAACTTACTAGAGGCTCAACAGATCACCTCAGTGATGTAATGGTAAAAAGTCTGTCTCAGTTCTGGGAGGTCGTGGGTTAGACTTGGTCATACAAAATACTTCAAAAATGGTAGTATTTTTAAGGGCTTTATCCCTCCTTGGCGCTCAGGATTGTGTGGAAAGCATTACGGACTCATCTGTGTCATGATTAATGGACCTGAGTAGTCCTGGTTACTTATACAGGAAATACCTCTTTATAACTGAATAATTGTTGCACGCAACATAAAACAACATAAAAACATGTTCACCAGATGTTACAATGTTAGTTAATGCAATGTTTTTGCCCAATATCGATGGTATATATGTCGACTATTCAATAATTATACTTTAATTGTTAGAAATTTTTCGTAGTTTTGCCCAGGTGTTTTCAAAGTTGTCTGCTGAATATTTGCTGTATGTCTTGAAGCCATACCATTTATACTATACAGGTGCTAAACAATTTGTTGATAACTTGGTGGGAAACAGGGAAGATGTAGATCAGGGTGTACATCAGCACAAGCTGGTCTGCGCCCCATCCCTCCACCCCCGACACCCCCACATGATTCAGATGATAAGAGAAGAGTTGAACTCATGTTAGCCATAGAGCTCTTGTATTGATTTTCATTCTCCTTGTAATCATTATTGTGTTGTCATCTTTAATTTGTACTCTAGACACTAATACTCCTTATAGCATGTAAAATTGATAGTCTTTCTGTGTTTGGTAACATTGAAGATTTATTTCATTAGACTCGATGTATGAGCTGATGCGAGCCTCGATTGCTCTGATTCTGTTGCAACAGGGACTGTTTACTGTTGTAAATGGGAAAGGCCATTAATACAAAAGAATGGTAACAAAATTGTGTAACATGATCTTAGTGACTGAACCATTTTGTATGAAGTGATTTGTATTTATTTTACATCAATCTGTGAAACAAGTTCTTACAACTGTGTTAATCTGACTCTTGTTTTATGCTTTGTCTATTCTCAACCAGTTACCAGTCACAACAAGCTTTAACTCTTTCCCTCATACGACAATTCTGCAGCAGACGACTTTGAACGTATTTTGTCAAAACATAGAAAATCTCCATAATTGAATGGATAACCTATGACAAAAAGTGGAAAACATTGTGGCAAAAGGAGAAATTGCACGTTTTGTGCAATTTCTTCTTTTGTCACTATGTTTTCAAAAAGCCGTCTGCTGCAGAGGTGTCAGAAAGCGTCTATATGAGGGAAAGGGTTAAAGGGATTTCTTAAACTGACCTCGCTCTCTGTCTCAGGTGAAACATAACTGCCGCGGTGGTGTAGTGATGGAGCGGCCGTCTGGGGGGCGGGAGGTCGAGGGTTCCATTCCCCACCTGGTCATACCAAAGATTTGAAAAAATGTTAGTAATGGCTGTCCTCCTTTGCACTTAAAGTTGTGGGGTCAGCATTACGACCGACTCACTCGGGTGTCAGGATGAATTGACCAGTAGAATACCAGGTGAATTACCCTTTGTAAAGCTGTGATATAACTGAAAAGTTGTTGAAATAGGCGTAAAACAATCAATCAATTGAGGGAAACAAACCCAGGACTTGTGGTTCATGAGGCTGATGCTCTTTATAACTCTGAGCCACTATGGTTTTGCGTTGAATGCTTCTGGACAGAGAGAAAAAGACAGGACATTTACCTTTTACCTCCTGAGGGCTGAGACTCTATGATCTCTGACAAGGAAATGATTTCTCCATATGGCTTCACCATGTTTATAAACTATCCTATGTTGATAGGGATAGACTTGTAAACTATTTCGTACCACTTCGCACCCTTTGTGTTTGTTCCGAGGAATCTTGCCAAGAAAAGGTACCACAGTTCATGGTGAATATGATACTTACAGCATGACTGTGGAGTGTGGGGAAGAAATCATGCATGCAGTTTCTAAAAGATGCTACTGTCAGATGTTTAATTAACCCTTTCACATCTACAGCAGACAACATGGTGCTATGAGCAATTTCTCCTTTTGTCACCATGTTGCCAAGGTGTTTTCAAAGTTGTCGGCTGCTGATTTATTGTATATAATGGGAAAGGCTTGGCTTCAAAAATCTTTTGGTTGTTATTGTTTTTGTCTGATAAGAGACAGTTCTAATTATTATTTATAGTATATTGTTTGATGAAGCATTAAATGAAACCTTTTTTCTGATACAGATGTTGTTTGAAATCTTTGCCTTAAGTTAACTTAGTTATCAAGCCATTTCTCCTTTTCCAACCCTTAGTTTAGCCAGTTGCTTGGAAAGTACTTTGTGTGGAGTGCTGGTGTGAGAAAGCTAGGAAACACATGAGTAGGTGAACTGGCCACCGTAATATGAATGAAAAATTGTTGAAATGGTGTTACGCCCCACTCAATCAATCAATTAACCAACCATATTTTGAAATCTATACCAGTAACTATAATCCTTTGTAGTTACGTTTTCAAATGAAAACCAAGTGGCAAAAGGGGAAGTGTTCGTTTTGAGCAATCGATGTTTTCAAAGGTCGTCTGCTGCAGAGGCTTCTGAAAGCATCTATATTAGGTCGCAGTGGGTTTCTATTTGATTAAGATTGTAAATACGTACAGGCAGATGTTTATTTACAGGTGTTATAAATATGTTAAGGTTGGTTTTCCTTGAACATATTGTTTGTATGCTGCAGATGTGTCATGAAAAGGCTAAGAAAAAAAAAAAAAACATAATAAAGTAAGGGTTAAAGGTTATAATTTACCTAAGGTTGTGCTCTGGAATAACTATCCAGTTTGTATGGTTTCCAGTTTCAGGAGAATTTATTTCCAGCTCTCCACAGCCATTCAGTGTCAGTTTCCTTATGCTTATCTCTGTAACCCTTTCACTGAAAAGAGAATGTCCGTTTACATCAAAGAACAGAAACAGATCGGCCCTCACATCTGTTCCTTGACTTCACCTTGATCAATTTGTAGGTAATAAAATTGTTTGCAAACAAAAATGATATTAACCAAACAAAGATAATTAACCCTTTCCCAAATACAGGTGATTACTAATACCTCTGCAGCCTTTGCAGCAGCCATCTTTTGAAAAACATTTAGGCAAAAGGAGAAACTGCTCATAAGGAGAAGTTTATCCTTAATTGTGCCACAATGTTTTTCAACTATAAATTCAATAATTGTTCCTGCATTTATAGAGAGCTTCCATAGTTTTGACTCAACGTCTTCAAAGTTGTCCCCTGCATTATTATTGTATTAGGGAAAGGAATTAAAAAAAAAGGCAGAATACAGAATCTGTGTCAATATCAGGGGTTGTTACTATCTATATCATAAATATGTCCAAAAAATTATGCTAACCTTTCGCTATCAGGTTCTTGATAAATGCTGTGAAGTAGTTAGTTCACTTTCAATGGAATGCCATCTCCTCTATTCTGACAATTTGATAGGAAAAGAAGGACATCATACAATGTTAAAACAGTTGGTTTTATATTTTTAGTAAGATGTTGAAATATAAGTGCAACGGCAGAAAATCTTATCAAATAATACTTGGCGGCCAACTAGTTGAATGAGTTAACCCTTTCCCTCATACGGCAATTCTGCAGCAGACGACTTTGAACGTATTTTGTCAAAAACTAGAAAATCTCCATAATTGAATCGATAACCTATGACAAAAAGTGGAAAACATTGTGGAAAAAGGAGAAATTGCACGTTTTGTGCAATTTCTTCTTTTGTCACTATGTTTTCAAAATGCCGTCTACGGCAGAGGCGTCAGAAAGCGTCTATATGAGGGAAAGGTTTAATAAGCTAAAGCGTATATTGCTTCAACATAAAGAGTTTATTCAATCAGAATTTGTTTATTGAATTTAATTATATTTATTATCAAATAGGAATTATAAACTTCTGAGAAGTCAGATGCCCGATGTCAGTTCTAAATTGTTTACCACCTTTTCAACAAATATAAGATCATATGATCTAAAAGTATATATCTCTCTGAAGAGAAGGGTAAAACTATCTGTTCTACATTATTGTTGTGGAGTTCTTTGACTTCTTCCCCTTCCTTTCTTGTATTATTGATGGGTAATTAGATGCTGCTTGAGTGTGGAACAAGCCTGTTGGGCTTATTAGTTAGAGCTGCTTAAATATTCAGTATGGATCTGGTTTGTGTAGAGGGAACATCTTGTATATATTAATGGATTTATTGTGGAGCAGTTTTCATGGTCTAATGGACTATTAACTTCCAAGTGTGATAATTCTTAGTGAGTAAAATTGTTCCTTAATTTGCAAGAAATTTATAAAAAATTCTTCACACAAAGAAACTGAAAGAAATGTTATGAAATTGTTATTTCATTCCAAATAAAATACCCAACGGAGATTATGTGGAATCTCAGACAAATAGAGATGATGAGTCCCAATGTGCAAAAAAACAACCTTCGGGATTGGCGACCAGTGAAGATCAAAATCAGCATGCATCTCAGTGTGCAGTCTAGATATCCATGTGCGACAGTGCTTGTACGCAATCTGATTAGGATATTCTGTGGTAGCCATCTAGTCATTTAACAATAGTGGATGCCTTTAACACTTTCCCACAGTACAACAAATCTGCAGCAGATTACTTTGAAAAGATCTATGCAGAATTATTCAGACACTCTCTCAAAATGCAAAAAACAAGTATTCATTGAATATAAATGAAAACATCGTGGCCAAAGGAGAAATTGCGGGTTATGCGCAATTTCTCCTTTTGCTACAATATTTTCAAAGGTCATCTGCTGAATAGTTGTCAGAAAGCATCTGTATGTGGGAAAGGGTTAAAGAAAGATTATGACAAACATCAAACTTTTATAGAAATGAAGATTGATAGTAGATTGCTATTTGATAAGTTTCAAAAAGGTGTGAAGGTTGCTTTTAGTCCAACATGGCTCATTTCTCTTAATTTTTTTAGCTCTACTGGCCTTTGGCCAGAAGAGCTTATGCCGTGGTGTGGTGTCCGTCGTCCGTGCGTCTGTAAACAATTGCTTGTGAACGCGATACAGTCTTCAGTTTTGATTGTATCTCAATCAAACTTATACAGTAGTTAGATATTCATGAGAGCTCGATTCCTGCCAGATCCGCCCATGCAAAACTGGATTATGGCCCTTGGAATTGTCAAAATTGCTATAATAGAGCTTGTGAACACAATAGAGGCTCCATTTACTATCTGATCTTCACTAAACTTACACAGTAGTTAGGTATCCATGAGAGCTTGGTTCCTTTTGCAAACCAGCCAGATACGCCCATGCAAGACTGGATTATGGCCCTTGGAATTGTCAAAATTGCTATAATAGAGCTTGTGAACACAATAGAGGCTCCATTTACTATCTGATCTTCACCAAACTTATACAGTAGTTAGATATCTGTGAGAGCTCGGTTCCTTTCGCAAACCAGCCAGATGTGCTTTTGCATGACTGGATTATGGCCCTTAAAATTGTCAAAATTGCTATGACACAGCTTGTGAACACAATTGAACCTCCATTTACTATTCAATCTTCACCAAACATAGATGATAGTTAAATATTGATGAAAGTTCAGTTCCTTTCGCAAACCAGCCAGATCGGCCCATGCAAGACTGGATTATGGCCCTTGAAATTGTCAAAATTGCTATAATAGAGCTTGTGAACACAATAGAGGCTCCATTTACTATCTGACCATACCAGTAGAGCATAGGCCCTCATGGGCCTCTTGTTTTAGAAGGCAAAAACAACATTACATTCCAACCTTAAAATATTTATAACAAATAACAGTTTCTATCCTTGAGCCTGAAAAAGAAAATGGGATGTACTAGTTTTCAAACAGAAAAATGCCATAACCCTTTCCCACATAGGACAAATCTGCAGCAGACAACTTTGAAATTAGTTATGCATTGTCAAAAATATCTAAACTCTCTATAAATTACGAAGGAACAGTTATTAAATAAAGTGTTGAAAACATTGTGGCAATCATGAGTTGTTTGTTCTCAGAAAGGGTCTGAGTGTGGGATAAGGGATAACAGGCATACTACAGCTGACTATAATATTATGAAGGTTAAATATATTTTTGATACTGGCAGTAAAAATAGGATGCAAGACTTAGTGGACTATTTACTCACTTGTTGTTTGTAATAATAGGTGAATCATATAAATGAAAGTGCTAATTATCATGTTATAAAAGAAACATTGTGGATTATACAGGAAAATGATCTAGGATAAGACAGGTAATTAGTAACTTTTCAGACAGCAGTGTACTGTGATGATAAGACCATATTAACCGTTTCGCTGATATGATGTTTGTTATAGTGCCATCTGCTTTTAAAAACTGTCAATTTGGAATAACACTCTCGGGGGAAGAGCTGAAAACATTGTGGGAAAAGGAGAAAGAGCAATTTCTATTTATCTTTATTTCAATGATTTCAAATACCACCTCGATGGTGCAGTGGTAGAGCGTCCTCCTCAGGTGCTTAAGGTCGCTCAGGTTCATTCCCAGGCCGGGTCGTACTAAAGACTTTACAAAATTTCGAGGGCTTGGCGTGAAACGGTTGTAACTTAAAACCTATTTTGAGATCCCTGGTTTAGGGGCATTTTTGACCCCTTTGTAAACAATGCAAATTTAGGTGCCATTGCTCAGAACGAGCAATGGCACCTAAATTTCCATTGTTTACCAAGAAAAATTATTTAACGCTTATAAAGACTTTATGGCGAAGTGATAAATCTTGGTAAAAAATTACCAACTTTAGTTACAACCGTTTCACGCCAAGCCCTCGAAATGGTAGTAATGGCTACCCTCCTTGTTGCTCACTGGTTCGCGGTGTTAGCATTACGACTGACTGGTGGTGTCTATAGTCAGGATAAATGGACCAGAAGTACTGGTAACTTTCCCAGAAAACGCCTTGATATAACTTAAAAATGTGTGAAAGCAGCGTAAAACACCGAACAATCAGTCAATGGTTTCAAAGGTCATATACTGCAGGTTAAGGGTCATTATACAGTAGCATAATTATGTTCTGTTAAAGTGACCATGTTTTAAGTTTCAAGAATAAGAATTGCTGCATGTATTAATTCTTTTGGTGTGTTTGATACTGTGACAATTGTTGAAATTTTAAATGCATTAAACCTTTCCACATGCAGAAGCGTTTTGATACATCTGCAACTTTGAGACCATCTAGGGAAATAAACATTGGAAATCTCTGTAAATGAAATTATCTTTACTGAATAAAGTTGAATTTTTTTTGTGGCAAACGGTGAAACTGCTTGTTTTGAGAAATTTCACCTTTTGTCACAATGTTTTCAAAAGGACCTCTGCTGTGGAGGTGTCATAAAGTGTCTGTATGTGGGAAAGGGGGGTTAAGGTGCCTGTCATTGACTGAACATTATCACAACTAATCGATTTCTAGATACAGTTGACTTTAATTATACTCCTGCATCAGATGATATGGTATGTATGATATATGGATATATCATCTGTTTATCTGTCTTAACCCCAAGCATTAACCCTTTCCCACATACAACAAATCTGTAGCAAACAACCTTGAATATGTCTACTCAAAAATAAGGAAAATCTCTAAAATTGTTGGAATATTTAGTGAAAAAAGTTGAAAACATTGTGGCAAAAGGAGAAATTGCGCGTTTTGAGTAATTTCTCCTTCTGTCTCAATGTTTTCAAAGGCGCCTGCTGCAGATGCGTCAAAATGTGTCTATATGTGGGAAAGAGTTACGACTTGAAAGTATAACTTATAACCCTTTCCCACTCACAGACATTTTTTGAAGCATAATGTAGCAGACTTGCCAGAATGTTTTCAAATCTATTTGATAATCATCCTTTCATTTATGGAGATTTGCCATATGAATGTTTGCCTAAATATTTCTAAAATCATAGTCGTTTGTTACAGATTTATTGTATGTGCAGGGAAAAGGTTGACTACGGTATTAGATTTACGATTTATAAGTGCAGTGATTCTTATAATGTATTAAAGTGTCTGTGTTCAATTAATTTTTCACAATAACAAAATAAACTTGCTCTTTTATAGCTTTAGTCTTTAAAGAATAAAGCTTTTCAGGGACTCTTTCCATATTTTGGTATGTCAGCGATGGCCAAAGTCCAACTGTCATGTTTAGGGTAAAACTGTTACTGTACTAGACAGCTTGGTATTTATTGAAATGTCATGAGGTATGAAATGTATGTACTGACATGGAAAATTATGTGTGATTTGATATGGTCTCATATTTCAGCTTTAACTCCCTTAATCAGCAACTTTGAGAGTTACTAAGACACATTCAAACACATGTCAAATGGTACATGGGTAAATTGATAAACCCAAGTTGAAATGCAATTGAAAATATGTTAGTTGGATTTAGTACCTCCTAAAACCTAGTAAATGGATGTTGTTATGCGGTCCCTAAGTAGAATTGTCCCCATATAGACATGGTATTATCCAAAATAGACTGGATGAATTTGTACATTCATTTGGAGGAGATAAAAATCAGAATTACAGTAGAACCTGTGTATAAAGACCACCCTTGAGATGACATCAATCTGGTATGTGTTCACAGGAGGTCTTTATTTGCAGGGTCATTTATGTAGAATAATGAATAATTGGGAAACTAAAAGTATGATCACTTACATTAGACAGGGAATTGCTATTCCAAGGTTTAACGTCTCAATAAGCACAGGTTTGACTCACTGTATGTCTGTCTCATTACTTAAACTTAAACCCTGTGTTGTTGGTACTTAAAGAAGACAATTACATTTGGGTACTCACAATATAGGGTTTATAGGAACATTCCAACCATTGTTTAAAGACCACCCATGGGAAGAGAACAATCTGGTCTTTGTTCACTGGTGGTCTTTAATTGCAAGTTATTTATGCAGAAAATGAGTAACTGGGAAATTAAGATTAGACAGGGAATTGCCATACAAAGGTGGTCTTTAGCACAGGTTTTGCTGTTTCACCCTTTTCCACATACAACAATTCTGAAGCAGACGGCTTTGAAAACATATCATTACATAGAGTTGAAAACATTGGGGCAAAAGGGGAAATTGCTCATCATGAGCAATTTCTCCTTTTGTCACAACGTTTTCAAAAGTCGTCTGCTGCAAATGCCTCAGATGCGTCTGCAAGTGGGCAAGGGATATTGGGGACAAAAGGAAACTGTATTAAAGGCCTCGGAATCTAGAGCTCTGAGTAACTGGGTTCTAATCATCAGCAGGAAGTGGGAAGTGAACATGATTGATGGCGTGATGGTCAGATTTGTTTATTAGGATCAATTACTGAAGTTTATGTCTGGTCAAGATGGATAGTATCTAGGAATGCTGACCACTGGCCAGCATTGATTCTGTTACTAAGACAGGTTATTTAGATTAGTAACTCAAAATGATGGAATTTTGCACTTTTTTGATGTTGATCCCTTTTATGCATAGTCATTGAAGTTTAGATATAATGTGATAATATTGTTTGTAAATGGGAATAGGAGTAAAGAACATATTTCTATAATGTTTTCTACCATTGTCTTCTACTTTAACCATGTTATACATACAACAACTGTAATACTTTGGCAACTCATTTATAATTAGCAATTTCTCTTAAATGTTTTGTACTCTTAACTCAATTTCAAATCATGAAAGCACTATATATATACTTACTAAGACTCATGATTGGCAAGATTACTCATTTCCATTACTGTTTATGATCAATAATTAGTTGGCTGTGTGTAATGGTCAACCTACTTTAGAATGGAGATAATGATCATAAACAATGAAAGGCTTCAATTATATTTCAATGAAGGACATTTACTTCCTTGACAAAAAAATGAAAGTTAATTATGATACATATCCACTTGACCCCACCCCCTGATGTTCCACTATGCCCCTCAGTTGATAACTGTTTTTTCAACTACTATAATGTAAGTGTTATGCTTTAAAACTGCAGTATGGATTTCCAGGGACATTGATGCGTTGCATCAATTTTCTCTTGTACTCTTTGATTTAAAGTCCAGCTGAAACAAACATCTGGATAGCCTGGTGAGAATTCTTTTTTCATTTGGGCCAAGTTACAAGTATCTTCCATTGAACTCCATTGAACTCTTAACACTTTCCTGCATGATAGTCTCTTTCTGACATAGCAGACTGCAGCAGGTGTCTTTTCATAACAGTGCAGCAAAATGGAGAAATTGCTCATTATAAATGAGCAATTTCTCCTTTTGCCGCAGATGTTTTCAATCCTATTCATTTACAGAGATTTTACATATTTTTGCCTTGATATTTTCAAAGCTGTCTGTTGCAGATTTGTTTGTATGTGGGAAAGGGTTAGTAGATGTATAAAAAGAAGTAGGAAACACTTGATATTGTGAGTAATTTGAAGATTCCTATTTAACAAACACGAGGTTAATTATATATAGGCTAGGATGACATTTGAAAAATAGCCATTGTTATTCTATACATGTACGTATGAGTCAGTGGAGGAATGATTGAAACAGTTAGATGTATTTTTCACATTAACCCTTTCCCACATACAGACACTTTCTGGCGCCTCTGCAGCAGATGACTTATGAAAACATAGTTGCACAATTTCTACCCTTGTCACAAAGTTTTCAACTCTATATATTCAATAACAGTTACTGTTCTGTCATTTATAGAGAGTTTTCACATTTTTGCGAAGATGTTTTTAAAGTCGGTCTGATGCCAAAAAAATTGTACATTGTATTGTGGGAAAGGGTCAATAGTGGATACATGATATCTTGTCAGATTAGTTGTCAGATCAGGTTTCAGTTAGGAACTAGTAACCCTCATTATCCCACATACAACAAACTGCAGCAGACGACTTTAAAAAATTCCTAGCAAACCTTTGAGAAATCTCCATTTATGGGATTTTTATTTTTTAAATAGAGTTGAAAACATTGTGGCAAATGGAGAAATTGCTCATCATGAGCAATTTCTCTATTTGCCTAAATGTTTTCAAAAGTCGTCTGCTGCAGATGTGTCGGAATGCGTCTTCAAGTGGGAAAGGGATAACTATTGAAAATCTATCAGGTTTTGATGTTTTACTTTTTGTATTTGAAGTATGATATACCAGGTATCAATTTCTGTTCACGATTTTGTAATCAAAGTTTTTTGACACAATTATATGTGTTTTATGAAGAACAACATGAGTATTTCCCATCCGACTAAGGGTTAACCCTTTCCCACATGCAGACACATTTTAACTCATCTGCAGCTGATGCCATTTGAAAACATAGTGGTGAAATTGCTTGTTGAGTAATTTCTCTTTTCGCCATAATTTGTTCAACTCTATTTAATAATTACACTTTCATTTCTAGACATTTTCCATATTTTTGCATACATTATTTCAAAGTCATCTGCTACATATTTAATGTATGATGGAAAGGTTAAAATATTCTTCTTTTACAACATAATTACATTGTGGTTAAAGGTTTTCTACTGCAGTAGTATCAGTTAACCCTTTCCCACATTTATGACAATTCTGCAGCAGACGGCTTTGAAAATATATTGACAAAAACAAGAAAAATCTTCATAAATAAGGGTTTTATTACTAAATATTGTGGTTAAAGGAGAAATTGCTCATCATGTGCAATTTCACCATTGGCCACATTGTTTTCAAAAATCATCCGCTGCTATTGCATGTAAATAGGTCTGCAGGTGGGAAAAGGTTAATAGGGTTTTAATGAACATGACATTTGACACTCTGGGCTGTGCCATTGGGTAGTAGGCCAACTAGCTGTCTGTAAGTGAAGATAATACATAAGAAAAGATTTATACTGTCTTTGGTGATATATCTGATATAGAGTACAGAATTAACCCTTTCCCACATACAATAAAACTCCAGCAGACAACTTTGAAATTATCAAGTCCAAAATCTAGAAAAATCTATAAAAATGATAGTGTATTGAATAGATTTGAAATCATTGTGGCAAATGGAAAAATTGCTTATTATGAGCAAATTCTCTTTTTGCCTTAATGTTTTCATAAATCATCTGCTGCAGAAGTGTCAGAAAGCGTCCATATGTGGGAAATGGTTAAGTTTCTTGAGTAACCTGGCAAGATAAGCTATATTTTGTTTCTTTACTAATTTCGGTTGTTTATACATGCATGATTCCTTATGATTCTAAATGAAATTTTTAAATAAAAACTGAATATTTACCAGCCTTAAATTTAAATATGCTTAGTATTTTATCATGGTTGTGCTTAAGTTAGCAAATGCAGTTATTAGGCTGTCAGCACACTGCATGCCAATTATGCTATTTCTTTGTTTTGACTGATTGTGCACTAAGATGGCCCATTAAGTCCATACATACAAGTTCTTTTATCTCTTTTTCCACTGAACTCCGCCATGCCAATCTTTGCTGGTGTTGTCCATCTCATGGTAATCCTTTGGATTTCATTTGGGTCCATTCTGCAGACATGTCTAATCCACTCCCAACTACTACTAAAGTCTTGTTATTATACCCCCAGATACATAGTATATAGCTATATAGGAGTCACGCTTGTCGGTCCCTTGGTCTGTGGACATTTCTTGTGAACACTATTTCTCAGCAACCCTTGGTCAGAATTCAATATAACTTCACAAGAATGATTGATACCAAGCCGAGTTGTGCATTTTGTCGGCGTGTTGCACTGGAATTATTTTTAAATGAGTTATGGCCCCTTGAATTTCTCATACATATGTATATTGTCAGGGGTATTCATCACCTTCAGTGATATTTCTAGTTTCATTTGACAGCCTGTCTTCTGTGGTACAGTTCATCATTTTATATAGTATTTCTTAGGCCAGGATATTTGCAGTATTCTTCTATTTTAGGCATGTTCTCTGGTAAGCAAACACATTTTTGACACATGTTGTTTCCAAGTCAAATATACTCAAATAACTTCATCTTTGAAACTGATCGCTTGATTTGTCTAAGCAGAGTGACACATAAGGATCACTTGTCTATCTTTCTGTAGCGTGTGCCTCAGTGTTGTAGCGGTAGAGTGTCTGCCTCAGGTGCAGAATGTCGCAGGTTTTATCCCCTGCCGGAAAAATTATAAATTGCTAATTTTCCCGCAATATTTGCTTGAGTTGTTTGCTGTGACCTTGTAAAATGTCACCCTGCATCCAGGAAAGGGTTAATTACACTATTTGTGTCTGGGTTCACTGACATATTTAGTAACAGTCTATAATATAGTTGTCAAATAAGTAATAATTGTGAAGATTTGGTTATTTCATGGTTGGTTGCATTAAATGATTTAGATCTCTCTATTACATAGATCTATTGGGGAAGATAATAACACTAGAGGGATTCAAATATCTGATATCCATGGATAATGAATTAACCCTTTTCCACATGTAGAAGCTTTCTGATGCCTCTGCAGCAGATGCCTTTTGAAAACATTTCAACAAAATGATGAACAATTTCTCCATTCGCCACAAGGTTTTCAATTCTTTTCAATAATTATACTTTTACTTACAGAGATTTTTCACATTTTGGCTTTGAAGTCTTGAAAGTTGTCTGCTGCAGATTTGTTCTATGTGGGATTATAAGGGTTAACACTAAACCTGATATGATTTGCCAAGTGTTGACAAATTCTTAGGTAAAATATAAAACAGGGAATGTTGCAAAAAATTGCATAATGATTAATAATTTCTTCTTCAACAATAATCTACATGCAGTAACTAAAATAGGCCACCCTGACACTGGCACGAATTTTGTCACTGCAATACCACACAATGCGTCGTGGCAAGGCGTGCCATTTCGGTGCTATGCTGCGGAGCATGAAGCCATGTTTGCGGCCTGTTCGCGCACTGTACACGCATAAGTTACGCACTGCCTACGCAATGCGCAGCCAAAGATGGGCTGCATTGACACGCAATGGCACACTTGTTTACGTATAGGTTAAGTATTGTTTGCGCATTGTTCACATCTACGACATGGCACGCACCCCTTCACCCTTCACACAATCCTCAAGCTCGTTCATAAAGACTTTAATCATTGGCACAACGCATTGCGTGGCCTTGCAGGGACAAAAATCATGCCAGTGTCAGGGTGGCTTTACCCTTTCCTAAATTTCTGACTTAAAAAACTTCTGTAGATATTAATTTTGTTGGTGTAATACGGACAACTTTTGACACCTTCTTTGAGTGATAACTTTTGAAAACACGGGTCAGATAAAATGTCAAATTATTATCTTTTTAACAATGTTTCCAAGCCAGTTTAAAATACTTTGGCCAAAATATGGTCAATTTAAATGAAAGGAATTATTTAATGGCACATTCAGAAATTTCTAATTATGTGAGATTTATTCCTTAGGCACAATGTTTTCAAAAGTGGTTCTGCATCACAATGTTTCTGCAAATGGGAAAGAGGGTTAATAAGATCTAAAAGCAGCCGGACTCTTACAAGATCATATCAGCTAGAATGTTTATTATCAATTATGATACAGTCTGAAATAACAAACATACAAGAAACAACTGAACATTCTACCCCTTTGCCACATACTGTAAACTAATGACCATTATATGTGTGCCAGGACAAGTTCACCAGGAAGTGTTAAGGTAAAACTGTCAGGGCTACACACCTGTATGGTGATGTAACAGGCAGTCCTTATAGTACCTGATGTCATAATGTGCATTATCCCTTTCCCACATACATCAAATCTGCAGCAGACGACATTGAAAAGGTCAGGGCAAAATACTGAAAATTCCTATGAATGAAAGCATAATTATTGAATATACTTGAAGACGTTGAGGCAACAGAAGAAATTGCTCATCATGAGCAATTTCTTGTTTTGCCACATTGTTTTCAAAAGTCGTCTGCTGCATATGTGTCAGAATGCGTCTATATGTGGGAATGGGTTAAATTATGTTATTGACATAGACCCGTGCTTTTATGCCACAATACAACAAATCTGCAGCAGGCAACTGAAAACATCTGGGCAAAGTTATGTAAAATCTCTATATAAACAAAAGTATAGTTATCAGATAAAGTTGAAACATTGATGCAAAAGGAGAAAATTTCTCATTTTTAGCTCCACTGGCTGAAAGCCAGTCGAGCTTATGTCATGGCGAATTGTCCGCCGTGCGTGCGTGCGTAAACTTTTTCCTTTAAACGACTTCTTCTCACTAACCACTTGGCCAATTTGGTTGAAACTTCATAGGAAGCATCCTCTCAATGTCCTCTCTTAAATTCCTTCAATTTTTTTTGATCCATCCATAATTCTGGTTTCCATGGCAACCAAAAGAAAAAAATAGTGAAAACTTAAAAAATCTTCTTCTCTGAAAGTGTCACGCCGATTTTCAAATAATTTTGTAGAAATGTTCCTTGGGTGACCCTTTATTAGATTCCTTCAAGAAATGTTGATTGGTCGAAAAACATGGTCGCCAGAGGGCGGGGCTATTTTGCCTTATATGGCTATAGTGAAAACTTAAAAAATCTTCTTCTCCGAAAGTGTTCATCCGATTTTCAAATAATTTTGTAAAAATGTTCATTGGGTGACCCTCTATCAGATTCCTTCAAGCCATGTTGATTGGTCGAAAAATATGGCCGCCAGAGGGCGGGGCTATTTTGCTCTATATGACCATAGTGAAAATTTAAAAAATCTTCTTCTCCGAAAGTGTTCAGCAGATTTTCAAATAATTGTGTAGAAATGTTCTTTGGGTAACCCTCTATCAGATTCCTTCAAGCCATGTTGATTGGTTCAAAAATATGGCCGCCATGGGGTGTGGCTATTTTGCCTATATGGCTATTGTGAAAACTTAAAAAATCTTCTCCTCCGAAAGTGTCAGGCCGATTTTCAAATAATTTTGCAGAAACATTCCTTGGGTGACACTCTACAAGATTCCTTTAAGCCATGGTGGTTGGTAAAAAATATGGCCACTAGGGGGCAGGGCTGTTTGGAGATTTGATTTTTGCCTTATGGCCGTGGAGCGATACTGGCTCTCTTGGGCCTCTTGTTAGTAATTTTATACTTTTGCCACAATGTTTGCAAAAGTTGTCTGCTGCAGAGGCATCAGAAAGCATCTGTAAGTTGGAAAGGGTAAAGCTTACTGCTTATTAACCCTTTCCCTCATACGGCAATTCTGCAGCAGACGACTTTGAACGTATTTTGTCAAAAAATGGAAAATTTCCAAAATTGAATGGATTACCTATGACAAAAAGTGGAAAACATTGTGGCAAAAGGAGAAATTGCACGTTTTGTGCAATTTCTTCTTTTGTTACTATGTTTTCAAAAGGCTGTCTGCTGCAGAGGCGTCAGAAAGCATCTATATGAGGGAAAGGGTTAACCCTTTAACGCACACAACGAATCTGCGGCAGACACAGTAGAAAACATCTAGGCAAAATGTGGATAATGTTAATGAATCAAAGAATGTTATAGAATAGATTTGAAAACCAGGGTGTCCCGTCAGCTATGAGTGAAACTCTAGGGGGGTGACCCCCTTGTCATCAAAGTTGGGGGTCAAATTCAAATCATCCTTTAATAGCCACATTGTTTTCAAAAATTGTCTGCTGCAGATGCATGAAAATGTGTCTGTAGTTGGGAAAGAGTTTACCCTTTCTTGAAATTCCCACATAAAACAAATCTGCAGCAGACGGCTTTTGAAGCATCTGGCAAAAACTATGCAATATCTTTTTAAATGAAAGCATTATTGTTTAATAATGTTGAAAACATTGTGGCAAAAGGAGAAATTGCTCATTATGAGCAATTTATCCTTTTGCTACCATGTTTTCAAACGTCGCCTGCTGCAGAGGCATCAGAATAAGTCTTTATGTGGGAAAGGGTTTACCTGAGGAAGGGAAAGGGATACAAGTTGCAAAGGTATGCAATAATCTGAAAGGCTGATCTCACAGATTTAATCTAAGGACACAGTACACTATATAAAACTTTCACCCATTATTCTATAGGATAAAAATGTACATTGTGATTAATTTTACTTTCCTTTTGTACCTTAAATCGACTCCTAAATCTGGTACAAAGGACTGGAGAGATTAAATCAATGTTTACAGCAACATTAACCATTGTATCAACTTGCATACCGTTAACCCTAGTCTGTTACAGTAGGCATTCTCAAGCCTTATACAGCAGACAATTTTTTGAAAAAAATTGTCAGAACAAGCAATTTTTCCTTTTGCCGCATTATAATGTTCCCACACCTCTGTACTAAAATTATGCTTTGAAAGTACTTTTTGATGATACATTTTTATGGAGATGTTTTCAAAGCAGATGACTAAACAAATTCCTGTTAATTAATTCTTTCTTACCTACCTGCATGATGAGCAATTTATCGTTTTGCCACAATGTTTTCAACTGTATTAATTACGTTTTCATTTAATGAGAATGATATAACTTTGTTATGCCCCCACGGAATCTCCGATTCGGGGGGCATATAGTTTTTGGCCTGTCTGTTGGTCTGTCTGTCTGTTGGTCTGTCTGTCTGCACAAAAAAAACTTTAACCTTGGCCATTACTTTTGAACCATAACAGGTACGGCTACCATATTTCACATGTGTATTCCTTGTGACATGACCTTTCTGTCAGTACCAACATTTTTGACCTTGCGACCTTGACCTTTGACCTAGAGGTTGCCATTCTCGAAAAAAACTTTAACCTTGGCCATTACTTTTGAACCATAACAGATACGGCTACCATATTTCACATGTGTATTCCTTGTGACATGACCTTTCTGTCAGTACCAACATTTTTGACCTTGCGACCTTGACCTTTGACCTAGATGTTGCCATACTAAAAAAAAACTTTAACCTTGGCCATTTCTTTTGAACCATAACAGGTACGGCTACCATATTTCACATGTGTATTCCTTGTGACATGACCTTTCTGTCAGTACCAACATTTTTGACCTTGCGACCTTGACCTTTGACCTAGATGTTGCCATTCTCGAAAAAAACTTTAACCTTGGCCATTACTTTTGAACCATAACAGATACGGCTACCATATTTCACATGTGTATTCCTTGTGACATGACCTTTCTGTCAGTACCAACATTTTTCACCTTGCGACCTTGACCTTGACCTAGATGTTGCCATTCTCGAAAAAAACTTTAACCTTGGCCATTTCTTTTGAACCATAACAGGTATGGCTACCATATTTCACATGTGTATTCCTTGTGACATGACCTTTCTGTCAGTACCTTGCGACCTTGACCTTGACCTAGATGTTGCCATTCTCGAAAAAAACTTTAACCTTGGCCATTACTTTTGAACCATAACAGGTATGGCTACCATATTTCACATGTCAGTACCAACATTTTTGACCTTGCGACCTTGACCTTTGACCTAGATGTTGCCATTCTCGAAAAAAAAATTAACCTTGGCCATTACTTTTGAACCATAACAGGTATGGCTACCATATTTCACATGTCAGTACCAACATTTTTGACCTTGCGACCTTTACCTTTGACCTAGATGTTGCCATTCTCAATTTTTTTTTTAACCTTCCCCACTTCTTTTGAACAATAACAGGTAATGCTACCATATTTCACATGTTTATACCTTGCGACCTTGACCTTTGACCTAGATGTTGCCATTGGGGGGGCATCAGTGTTTCACAAACACATCTTGTTTTATATGGTTTAATTTCCTGAATTTAGCTGAATTCTGTTGCCATCAAATGCGACAAGCGTCATTCATCTTCCACCAATGGGCTAACAAAGGAGCCAGTTGCTTGGAAAGAACGTTGTGTGGTCCTAAGGACTGGTTTGAGGTAGTTGAACTGGTATGTTATATGACTAAAAAATTGTTGAAAATTACGTTAAACCACAATCAATCCATCAATCAATGGTTGCCATCAAATTGTTTTTACAATCCATTTGAGGTTGTGGTATCAACAGTTCGCCTGGGGCTCTCAACTGAATTGGTCTTTGCTGATTGCACATTCCCGAAGGTAGATCTACCTGTGGTAACCAATATACCTGCCACAGATTGAGCAAAAAGTACTTTGATGTTGTATGAACCCTTTTCCACATTAGACAAATCTGCAGCAGACGACTTTGAAAGTATTTAGGCAAAACACGGAAAATCTCTATAGATGAAGGTTATACATGTATAACTGAAAAAGTTGCAGCAAATGGAGAAATTGCTTCTTTTGAGCGCTTTCTCCTTTTGTCACAATGTTTTCTAAAGTCGTTTGCTGCCGAGGCGTCCGAGACTGTCTGAATGTGGGAAATTTAAGGGTTAACACATATTGTTACAAGTGTAATACCAAAGATCATTGCCTTTCTTGTGATATAATCATATTTCAATTTCACTGATAGATTCTCCCTTGAAATATATAGTAGGAATCTGCCATGGTCAAGACTTAGTGGTTAGTATCTGGGATTTGCTATAACTGAACCATTTTGATGCAGACGACCTTGGAAATTCTAGTTGCAAATGGAGCAATTGCTCTAAATGAGCTTAGAGCAATTTCTCCTTTTGCCACAATATTTTCAATGATTTTCTATTTAAAATTGTCTGCAGCAAATTTGTTGTGTGCGGGAAAGTGTTCAATAAAGTTGCCGTAAAACCCCTATAAAACAAGTGAAATATATATTATATTTGAACAATATTATTAAATACACATATCATAGGTTTAAATCCACACCGTTGTAATGGGTTACCTTTTTACGTTGTAATTCATTGCAGTATTAGGCCAGACTACAGGTGTATTTATGGCCAGTAATAAGTGGACCATGATTATTCATGTACCTATCGATTCACGAGGCTGTATTATGACGAAGTGTGTGTGTATGCATAAGAAAGAAAAATAACAACCTGGAGTTACTCATAGCCGTAAATTATTACTGATAGTCATACATGTGTGTTATCATCGGATGTTATCATTTAAACAATGTAGGAAGAATTTCTTTTCTTTGGATTAGATCTTAACAGCTTTAGCTGTACTTGTTAAAAAGTGTAGTTGAACTTGTGTCGAATAAGGTAGCAATTTGCTCCACAGCTGTAATGTTTTTTGTGTTGAATATCCGTGTATGTTTGATAAAACAGTAACTTGTTGTGGATAAACTATGTCTGACAGATCTACATGATATATTATCAACATGTATTAATACAGTGTATGGTCATAATGGAGAATTCGTCCTCTTTACTGTATAACAATTCTTTTTATACTAACTGCAATCTGAGGAATGTTTGAAAGTGTAGCGACAAAGATTAATTATTGACCCTTCCCCACATACAAGAAATCTGCAGCAGACAACTTTGAACATGTTTTGTCTAAAAATGGAAAATCTCTATAATTGACTAAAAGTGGAAAACATTGTCGCAAAAGGAGAAACTGCTCATCATGTTTTAGGGAAAAGGTCAACAGTGCCTTTTTATCTGATGTGATTTTAAGAGTTTTCTACTTTGAAAACATGAGAGGAAATTAATGTCAAATTGGAAACATTGATGGAGAAATAAGTCAGTTGGATAAATTTATTTTGCCTTTTCCCACGTTTTGATATAACTACTTCAGGGGCTTCAAAAGTTGTCTAGATCAGGGGAAAATATGCATTATTGGCCATATGTAGACAAATGTTGTAGTCCAATGAAAATCGATGGCTTCAAGCAAAACTGTTGTAACTACATCTTGTAACAACATGTGGTTACAACCGTTTTGCAATGAAGCCCATGAAAAGAGTGATTTTGGACATGAACATAAATTCTTGTTTTCTAAGATGATGGGTTTTGGAGAGAGAGTTCTATAGCTCATGGATAGTTTACCACACGTTTTATGGCTAATAAACAATGTGTTGTTGTTATTATACGTGAATGTATTCTGTTACCTATTTTTACCTGGGAAATACGGTCATTAAAAAGGAATAATGGATTGAAAATGTGTAAATCTTTCACAGCAATATGAGGTAGGGATAGTTTTTTTTTGTCAGTTAACCCTTTCCCACATACAACAATTCTGCAGCAGACGACTTTGAATATATTTTGTCAATAAATAAAAAATCTCTATAATTGAATGGATAAACTATGACTAAAAGTGGAAAACATTGTGACAAAAGGAGAAATTGCTCGTTTTGAGCAATTTCTTCTTTTGTCACTATGTTTTCAGAAAGCCGTCTGCTGCAAAGGCGTCAGAAAGCGTCTATATGAGGGAAAGGGTTAACATCCCTTTTAACCCTTTCCCACATATAACAAATCTACAGCAGACAACTTTGAATACTTCGGAACTTGGCGAAAATGTGGAAAATATCTATAACTGCAGATATAATTGCTGAAAGAAGTTGAAAACATTGTGGTCAATGGTGAAATTGCTTGTTTTGAACAATTTCTTCTTTTTCCACAATGTTTTTAAAAGTCGTCTGCTGCAGAGCTGTGAAAACACACAGGCAGAAGTATGGCAAAACTCTATAAATAAATGGGTAAATATTAAATATAAATGAAATTATAGCAAAAGGAAAAATTGCTCAATAGGAACATAAAGTACGTATGACTCTTATCTGTGTTTATTGTTGAGTTCTGCTTATCTCTGCTAACTTTTTATGCTTCTGCATCAAGAGTTTTCAATATTTATACAGAAATAGACGATTTGAAGCCTTTCTGACGCCTCAGCTTTAAAAGACTTTTGAAAACATTGTTGCAAAAAGGAGAAATTGCCCAAAATGGGCAATCTTTCCTTATACCACAACTGATTCAATAATCCCTGATTTATAGAGACAAAAAGGAGAAATTGCCCAAAATGAGCAATCTTTCCTTATACCACAACTGATTCAATAATCCCTGATAAAGTTTAGAAACTTTCCAATTCTTTTGACTAAATGTTTTTACAGTCGTTTGCTGAAAGTGTTAAGTATTTACAAAATGGCAAGAGTTTAGACTAGAAACAGTCCATCGCTGATTAACAGTGAAATGATTATCTACTTGGACCAAAGGACTCATTGTTAATAAAAAGAAATGAAGATTTCTTATGTATATAGACTAGAAACACAGTGAAACCTTTGTATAATTAAAGACCATCCATGGGGAGACACCAATATGGTCTTTGCTCACAGGTGTTGTAGTGATGTGGTCTTTATTTGCAGGGTCGTATGTGCGGAAGTTGGATAATTTGTATACTAAAATGTGGTCTCTATAGACATGGAATTACTATTCAAAGGTTGTCTGTAGTAAAGGTTGAACTATAGATGTACAAAAGTGTACAAACCCAATAAGTTGTATTAGGAGATTAATTATAGACATGCTCCAGAGACAATGAGGATATTATTTCCTACATGTAGCTGATTTTATACCTAAACCAAACCCCTTCCCACACACAAGAAATGTGCTACAGACATCTTTAAAAATGTCAAGACAAAGGGAAAATTGCACATGAATGCTCACTAATTGCCTTCTGCAGATGCATCAAAATATCAAGGCAAAGTAGGACAGGTTAACCCTTTCCCTCATATAGACGCTTTCTGACGCCTCTGCAGCAGACAGCTTTTTAAAAACATAGTGACAAAAGAAGAAATTGCACAAAACGTGCAATTTTCTCCTTTTGCCACAATGTTTTTTTTCACTTTTTGTCATAGGTTATCCATTCAATTATAGAGATATTCTATGTTTTGACAAAATATGTTCAAAGTCGTCTGCTGCAGAATTGCCGTATGAGGGAAAGGGTTAAGTTTCGAGGGACTGATTCCAGTCTATCTTGATCAATCTTGCAAAGTATGTTTATTGCAGAATAAGTACACTATTATGTAGGATTATGATGTTATATATAATGGAAACAGTCTCTTAGTAGTACAACTAATGAATAAATGATGAACCGTTGACCAATACTGTCTGATTCATTGCCTGAACCTTTTCCTACTTTGAGTCATTACTTAGGTTACATTTTTGAAGGAAATATTGACTTAAAATGAGAAATTCAATTTTTCCCACAATGTTTTCCTAAGTTTTTAAACATTAAATTTGAGGGGTGAGAGCAACAATGCAAAGCATGAACACAATCAGTGCAAAGCCAATCTTTTTCAGCAAGACTGAATGATTCTTGAGAGCAATTTTTCCTTTTGCCACTAAGGTTTCAAACTTTATTCAATAAAATTATATTATTTTCTGAGATTTTTTCCAAGATGTTTTCAGCCCGGCCGGGTAGCTCAATTGGTAGCGTATCTGACTCGTGATCTGGAGGTCACGGGTTCGATACCCGGTTGCGGCGACATTCTTTCGGGCGATGTTTTCCATTGCCTCTCACCTCTGATCTATGTGAGAAAGTAGTCAGTGGCTTCGAAAGAATGTTGTGTAAGTACTGGTGTGGGAAAGCCAGGAAAACATGGGTAGGTGCACTGACCGCCGTGATATGACCAAAGCTGTTGAAAGCGGCGTTAAACTCCAAACAAACAAACCAAGATGTTTTCAAAGTCGTCTGCGCCCGGCCGGGTAGCTCAATTGGTAGCGTATCTGACTCGTGATCTGGAGGTCACGGGTTCGATACCTGGTTGCGGCAACATTCTTTCGGGCGATGTTTTCCATTGCCTCTCACCTCTGATCTATGTGAGAAAGTAGTCAGTGGCTTCGAAAGAATGTTGTGTAAGTACTGGTGTGGGAAAGCCAGGAAAACATGGGTAGGTGCACTGATTGCCGTGATATGACCAAAGCTGTTGAAAGCGGCGTTAAACTCCTAACAAACAAACAAAACAAAGTCGTCTGCTGCAGATTTGTTTTCTATGGGAAAGTTTATTATCAGGCAGAGGACTTAGATAAGAGGGAGTGTCAAAACTGGTCTTTTCCCCACAATATCTATCTTATTACTCAACCAAAACCTATGTTGTGGGTACTCAAAAGAATCGTCTCACTGAGACGATTCTTTTGTGTATATTAAAACTGTCCTATGTTTAAATGTCAAATATTAGGATTTTAAAACGTGAAAAATAGCCGTTATCTGGAGCTCGGTATCAGGTAAACAAATTGCAGACTTTTGTTATTGACTGCACAGAAGTGCCTGAATTATTGATGAGGATTACAGCTGTAGAAAGCCTTGTATACCTGTGGTTCAATAATGCATTGATGTATTGTACATTCACTGCAGGCTACTGCAGTCTGGTTTTGTTGGTGCCCAATTCTAAACTCTTTTCCCACATACTTAGAGCTCTTGAATTGTTAATGGGTGTTTTTCATGTTCTAAAATCCTTATTCGAAACTTAAACACTATGTTGTGGGTACTCAAAAGAATCGTTTCCTTAAGACGATTCTTTTGAGTACCCACAAGGCCACAACATAGGGTTTGGTTGAGTAATATGCGAGACAAATTGTGGAAAAAGACAAGTTTACTCCCCTTATCTAGTCCTCTCTGCATACATACAACAAAGCTGCCGCAATTTTTAACCCATTCAAAAGTTGTCTGCTGTAGTATCATGCATCTTCTTAATACATTGGCATGTGAGAAAACGTTAACCCTTTCCCTCATATAGACGCTTTCTGACGCCTCTACAGCAGACGGCTTTTTGAAAACATAGTGACAAAAGAAGAAATTGCACAAAACGTGCAATTTCTCCTTTTGCCACAATGTTTTCCACTTTTTGTCATAGGTAATCCATTCAATTATGGAGATTTTCTATGTTTTGACAAAATACGTTCAAAGTCGTCTGCTGCAGAATTGTCGTATGAGGGAAAGGGTTAAGCTTTGCTATCATTTGGCAGCTAGGATTGTGAGAATTGCATTTACAACTGATGTCATGATAAACTTATACCTTGTGTTACTGGTAGTAAGTCATAATTTACCTAGGAAACGCAGCGAAATAATGGAAATATGGTTAAATGTGGTGTTAACCCTTTCCCTCATATAGACGCTCTCTGACGCCTCTGCAGCAGACAGCTTTTCAAAAACATAGTGACAAATGAAGAAATTGCTCAAAACGAGCAATTTCTCCTTTTGCCACAATGTTTTCCACTTTTAGTCATAGGTTATACATTCAATTATAGAGATTTTAGAATTTTTGACAAAATATGTTTGAAGTTGTCTGCTGCAGAATTGTTGTATGAGGGAAAGGGCTAAACACTCATTCTTCATGTTGTTTCAAAGCTATTGTACTTTGCGAATTAATCCCCTTTTCAACAACTTTTTAATCATATCACGTCCTCATGTGTCTCCTGGCTTTCTCACACCATTACTCTATATAACATTTTTCCAAACAACTGGCTGTTTTTCCACATAGAATGTTAGTCATTTGGTGGATGACGAAGGACACTTGTCACATTTACCTTTTTAAAGGATGCTTTGCCGAGATGGGTTTCAAACTCACAACCCCTGGATTGACGGCCAAAGTCGCCCAGGGCCACTGCACCATGACATCCGCGACTTGGGATTGATCCTTGGATGTCCAGGTCCATTAATCCCCAACACTTTAAACCACTCAGCCGGGGATTCCACTTCAATAAGTAACCATCGTTTTTTTTTTTAAAGATTTTGACAATTAATAAAGGGCTAGCGAATA
Source organism: Serripes groenlandicus (assembly GCA_031761405.1). Classification (NCBI taxonomy): domain Eukaryota; kingdom Metazoa; phylum Mollusca; class Bivalvia; order Cardiida; family Cardiidae; genus Serripes; species Serripes groenlandicus. Next base: position 44,338 of record JASEVX010000431.1, on the reverse strand, counting down.
ATGTAAAACAAGATAAAATGCAGTAATGTGCATGCTGATCTTGATCTTATTTTTGTTCCCCTTAATGTTGATTACAAGTCAAGTTTACAGGCTATTTGACAAAGTTTTTTAAGTACCCCAGTCGGGTCGTACCAAATATTTTGGAATTGGCCGTTCTCCTTGGCGCTCTGAATGGCTGATGTCAAGATAAATTGACCAGTATATATAGTACTGGTATTTACTTACCCAGGAAATGCCGTGATATAACTGAAACATTGTTGAAAGTGACGTAAAACACCAAACATTAAATTCTTTAAGTAACATAAAGCAGGGTAAAGGCTATTAGGTTTATGGCCAATAACATTCCCTTCATTATAATTCTACATGACACTTGTGGTGATAATAATACTGCCCACTGTGCAGTCAGTGGTCATTAATCATACTGGACATTTGTGTTGATTGACCGTTAATAAGGTTTCTTGTCTGGTGTTATATAGGAAGGATATTGAGCTGCCAGACACTATTGTAATATACTTGAACCATTTATCTCATATATTGTTAGGGTTGTATGCTTTAAATCTTGTTTAACCCTTTCCCTCATACAACAATTCTGCAGCAGACGACTGAACATATTTTGTCCAAAAATAGAAAATATCCATAATTGAATGGATATATAACCTAAACTAAAAGTGGAGAAAGGAGAAATTGCTTGTTTTGATCAATTTCTTATTTTGTTACTATGTTTTCAAAAAGCTGTCTGCTGAAGAGGCGTCAGATTCAACCCATTTCCACAAAGTTGTCTACGGCAGAGGAGTAAAAAATAGTTGTTTGTTTCACAGAAAGGGTTGAACAATGGAATGTGATTCCATAATGAACAAGGGTTTAACTCTTTTAATAAAACAGATGACTTATGATGTCTCTGCAGCAAATGTCTTTCGAAAAACTGGGTGAAAAATGGAGAAATATGAGCAATTTCTGCTTTCCCAGATCTGATGACAGTTGGGGAAATTTTGAAATTGTTTTTGAAATGTATTTGTCTTTCTTTTGAGTAAAGCAGAGGACTCAAAAAGTATCATATGAGGTAAAGAGAATTTACACAGACGCTTACTAACCCCTCTGCAGCAGGCGACTTTTAAACATATTGTGACAAAAGGAGAAATTGCTCATGATGAACAATTTCTCATTTTCCTAAAAAAAAATCAACTTTATCCAATAATTAATCTTTAATTTTTTAAAAGATTCCATCTCTTTGACTGAATGTTTTCAAATTCATCTGCTGCAGATTTGTCATATGTTGGAATGGGGGTTAAAATAGATGTATTAAGAAAACTTCTTCTCATAAACCAGTACAAATCAACTACAATTTTGTAGAAATCTGGAAATTATGCCTGTAGTAAGACCAATTATTAGAAGTAATTTTCAATTGAATTTCTATTGCACTGCGTAATTACATAGCTTTAGATTTCTTGGGGTGTTTTATGTAGTTTGCACTAAAGTATTGTCCCAGAAAATAGACAAAATTCATACATCTTCTTCTTATAAGTTTAGCAGAAGGTAACCTTAGAGTATTTATGGCAAGTGTTCGTAATATTAGCCCAACTTTCGAATTTAGTATGTCTGTCTGTCTGTCTGTCTGTCTGTATGTATATATATATATGTATGTACTTTCGTATATGTGGCTGGCTGGCTGTCTGTCTGTCCATCTCTCTTTCTATATATATATCTCTCTTATAATAATCTCTCTCTCGCCTGAGTCTCTCTCAGTCTTCCTGTATGACTGTATGTATGTCCAGATTGATGGGTGGATGGGTGATGGGTTTCTGGCTGTCACTTTCCTCAATACTCATATCACTGTATCTCAGTCTGTGATAATTGATTAGGATGAAATCTGCCATGGCCAAGTGCATTGTTTCTGTGACGTATCCAGGGCTTGTCTCCCCCTAGAATCCCTTGGGCAAGACACATTTCCTAGCCTATAAGTACTGGTTTGTTTACCTGGGAAGCATATCTGTAGACGTGAAATGTCACATTGAAATAACAGGAATAATGTTGAGAATGAGATAAAAACCCAAACAAAACAAATGAAACTAAATGTACAATATGTCAGAGGTTTCTTGACATTTCTTGTGACTTATTGGTAAACAATGCAGAGCCAGATCAAATTGTGTTAATGTGCAGGTTGATCTGGATCTATACTGTTCTGAAATGTTCTTTGATTATTTCTTGTAGAGAACAACTTTTTGTGTCATCCTGCGTAACATGTTAGGCACTTAGGGATTACTTTTTTTTTGTCCGGCGTCTGTCTGTCTGTCACACTTTTTCGTCACACTCTCAATGAGCAGGTGCAGGTGACATGTGCTCCGCGGAGCACTCCATTCTAGTTTCTAGATACACTTCAATTTAGAGGCATTAACACAACCTTTCTTAAATGATAATTACCTTATTTACTTCTGAAGTCTTATAAAGTTGTAAGTTCTCATGTACACTCCAATTATCATGATAATAATCAAAGCCCTCATAGCTCAGTCGGTAGCAATGGGGGCTTACAGTCTTCCACTAATGGGCTAACAGTCTATGTGGAAAAGCAGAAAGTTGCTTCGAAAGTGTGTTGTGAGAAAGCCAGGACACACATTGAGTAGGTGAACTCATGGCCGCTGTGATTTGACTGAAAAATTGTTGAAAACAGTGTTCAACCCCAATCAATTAACAGCTATCAACCCGTCCCTGAATATATGCTTTATTCATAGCTGTGAAGCTATAAACAATCATGAACTTTAGACACTGTTAAAATGATATTATGGCAAAAGGAGAAATCATACTTAATTACTATTTACTCATGAACAATAATGCTCCTTTTTCCGTTATGTTTTAAAATTTGACAACTCCAGCGGCATCAAAAGAAAGATTCTGTACCTGGCAATACCTGAACTGTCTTGACATTATTGATTAATCAAACCACTTAACCCTTTCCCTCATACCACAATTCTGCAGCAGACGACTTTAAACGTATTTTGTCAAAACATATCAAAACAGGTTATCCATTCCTCCATAATTGAATGGATAACCTATGACGAAAAGCGGAAAACATTGTGGCAAAAGGAGAAATTGCACATTTTGTGCAATTTCTTCTTTTGTCACTATGTTTTCAAAAAGCCGTCTGCTGCAGAGGCGTCAGAAAGCATCTATATGAGGGAAAGGGTTAATTAGGAATAAGAATTAAACCCTCGACCTTTAAGTCTGTTGTCAATTGAGCTGCATTGACTTCTGTGTTTTTTACACAGCCTAAATCAAACTGACAGTATGATTTATTATGGCTAAAGCCCTTTCCCTCTTACAACAAATCTGCAGAAATATGGAAACTCTCTATAAATGAAAGAACAATTATTACATTGAGTTGAAAACATTGAAGCAAAGGGAAACATTGCTCATAAATGAGCAATTTCTCATGTTGCCACAATGTTTACAAAAGTAGCCTGCTGCAAATGTGTCAAAAGGCATCAGTTTTGCCTATATGTGGTACAGGGTTTAAGCTTATTTTGCATAAGACAGGAAGTCTCATATTTTATTCTGTTCAACACCGCAGACATCTAGATTGTTTGTGTGATTACATGATCACACTAGCTGCAGGCTGCTCAGACACTTCACTTTTTATCTTTTGTTTATAGTTTTAACACATTTTAACATCTGAAGCTTTCAATATTTTCATGTTAGATCTTTTTTTCTCACCAATCGATGTAATTTAATCCTTTCCCACCTATAGACACATGACTTTTGAAAACATCCTTGCCACAATGTTTTCAACTTTTTTCAGTAATAATTATACCTACAATTAAAGAGATTTTCAAAGTCGTCTGCTGCAGATTTGCTGTATGTGGGAAAGGGTTAAGACGTTTTTCTGAAGCATCATGAAGTAATTCTAGATATACATATTACTAAGAGTCAACTATCTATTATTGAAACATCTTTAAATTTGGAAGAATATTTTTGATGGAGTGGAAACTATTAGAATTGGAATAGTTGTTCAAAGTGACTAACAATAACAAGAAAATCAATATAGATCAGCTGAGCAATTTCCCTCCAAGTGGTTATAATTTCTTCTGCTCAAAGATATTCGTTTTTTACTACGATGATAGATTTTATGCACTGATTGTTAATGTTTTTTGACAGCTGACTAGCCATAAGCCATGTTTGATGTACAGAATATATATTGCAGTCCGAAGGTCTCTCGTAAACGCAGATTGACCTTGTTTGATTTAAGGTACATTGGATTGATTAGCATGTTGCCATGGTATTTGGGTCCCTTAAACATCACTTTAAACCCTTTTCCTCATACGACAATCCTGCAGCAGATGACTTTGAACGTATTTTGTCAAAACATGGAAAATCTCCATAATTGAATGGATAACCTATGACAAAAAGTGGAAAACATTGTGGCAAAAGGAGAAATTGCACGTTTTGTGCAATTTCTCCTTTTGTCACTATGTTTTCAAAAAGCTGTCTGCTGCAGAGGCGTCTGAAAGCGTTTATATGAGGGTAAGGGTTAATAATTCTTTTGAATGACATTGTGTCAGTAATATATGAAATGCCTTGTGATCATACTATCTTTGCACAATGAAGTACCAGAGGCCCCGATAAGGAGGCGTATACAGCTCTTTTCCCCACAATATCTCGCTTATCATCCAACCAAACCCTATGATGAGGGTACTCAAAAGAATCGTCTCACTGAGACGATTCTTTTGAGTACCCACAACATAGGCTTATAAGGTTAAATAAGGATTTTAGAACATGCAAAACGCCTCTAATATCTAGAGCTCTGAATATATGAAATTTAGATTGAATGATTTTCTATTGTAAATGTGAGGGGAAAATCCAGTCATATAGGATATTTAACCCTTTCCACCATACAGCAAATCTGCAGCAGTTGACTTTGAACACTTATAGACAACAAATCTGTAACATCATGAATTTGAAAACATATAAGCAAAACTATCGAAAATTTCTGTGAATTAAAAGTATGACGAGCTGAAAATATTGTGGCAAAAGCAGAAATTGCTCATTGTGAGCAATTTTCTCCTTTTGCAACAATGTTTTTAACAGTCGTCTGGCTGCATAATTCGTCCGAATGGGTCTGCAGGTGGGAAAGGGTTATTTAATTATGGTTATGTTATAATTATGAGTTTTATGAGAAACTCTAGCTATTATATATATATAAACTATAATTATTAAGCTGAGTTGAAATCCTATAGTGGGGAAAACTGTCTGCATGAGGGAAAGTGTTCATTTATGTACCCTCCAACATACCAGCCAAATGCATAACAAATATTAATTTTTCACTGGATAAAGTATGGGAATCGGATGTATTTATAGCCTTGTCAAACAGGCTACTGCTGGCATCATAAAATTTACGTTCAGATTTACGTGTGTCATATTTGTTTATAAACAAAACATTTCTATAAAGTCCTGCATAATGTTTTCCATTGTGTTTTCCTGTATAATAAATCAAGGGATTAAATTATTATAATAAAAGAGTAATTGATGATGTATATCCAAATTCAAGGTAATGTATCAAACTTAACCCTTTCCCTCCTGTAGCCGCTTTCTGATGCCTCTGCAGCAGACGACTTTTGAAAACATTGTGGCAAAGATGAAATTGCTCATGATGAGCAATTTCACCATTTGCCACAATATTTTCAACTTGATTTAACAATTAAGCTATCATTTATGAAGATTGTTCAGATTTTTGTCACTATGTTTTCAAAAGTGGTCTGCTGCAGATTTGTATGTGGGAAAGGGTTAAAATTAAGTTTTGTGGGTTTACTGTCAGTAAGCTATAATTGGTAGTTCTTGAAAGCATTTCTAAAACAAAGAGTATCGATGTATATTTAACCAAAAAAAAACTGAATTGTTTTCTATTGTAACACTTTGATTCTATATTCCTGTGTGCTACCTGTCTGCACCAAAATAGTCCTGGCATGCATTTTGATGTGAAAGAATTTCCGCATGGTGAGGTGATTGCTGACTATGTACAAGATGTTGAAAGAAAATCAATTGGAAATCATCAGACAAACCCTTCAGCTCACATAATTTTGTGCTCGTAGCTGCAGAAACAGTATGAACCACCAGTCAGAGGTCTATAGATACAGAACGTCGGCCTCTTGTACCAAAGGTCCTGGGTTCTAATCGTGTGATGAGCGGGTTCTGCATTTGGAATTTTTCCACGCAAATGGCGTGAGTACTGGTTATGTCTCCAGGAAGCAGACATTGTGAGTGATTAATATAAGCTTAAAGCTTGTACTGCAATTGATGTAAAATAAATAAGTTTATACTATAGATAAAGAGTAAATTGGTCTTTGACCTGCAGTATCTGTCTTATTACTCAAAATGAGCAATTTATCTTTTTATGCCCCCACGGAATCTCCGATTCGGGGGGCATATAGTTTTTGGCCTGTCTGTCTGTTGGTCTGTCTGTTGGTCTGCACGTCTGTCTGCACAAAAAAAAACTTTAACCTTGGCCATTACTTTTGAACCATAACAGGTACGGCTACCATATTTCACATGTGTATTCCTTGTGACATGACCTTTCTGTCAGTACCAACATTTTTGACCTGGCGACCTTGACCTTTGACCTATTGGGGGGCATCAGTGTTTCACAAACACATCTTGTTGTCACTATGTTTTCAACCCTTTCTCACATAGTATCGATACAGACGAGACTGCAGCAGTCAACTTGCTCATGATGATCAATTTACTCCTTTCACAACAATATTTTCAAATCAATTCAATTATTTTACATTCATTAACAAGTTTTTTCATTCTTCAGCCATGATGTTTACAAAGTTGTTTGCTGCAGGTGTGTTGAGTGTTGGAAAGCGTTAAACTTATACTTCCACTTTTGAAATATGACACTATTTTCCTCATAATTATGTTTTCAAACTGAAATACTCTTATAATATCATGTAATTAGTTGAAGTTAACCCTTTCCCACATACATCAAATCTGCAGCAGACGACTTTGAAAACATGTAGGAAAAGATGTTGACATTTCTAAAAGGGAAACTTTAATTTTTTGATAAAGAGGTTGAAAACATTATCGCCAAAAAAATTAAGCAATTCCTACTTTTGTCACAATGCTTTCAAAAGTCGTCTGGTGCAGAAAGGCATCAGAAAGCGTCAATATGTGGGCAAGGGTTAAAGAATTTGGCATAATTATTGTGAATTCATACAAAATGTACATAAAAGAGTTTATCTCATAATTTACTTGTTAACTTAATTTAATCATGCAGATAAAAATTTACAAAATATAGGTCAGTGTTTTATCTGTTAATCTCTTCAATTAAAATTTTAATCCTCTAAGCTATTTTGAACAATATGAGTATAGGCAGCAAAGTTGTGCGAATTAAAGGCAGAATTATTTGACTTTGGTTGTTAACATTGATCTTAAAATATCAGATCTAATGTATTAGCACTTTTTACGCAATGTTTTCCTCTCAGTCAGTGTTAATTGCCATGTGTTTGGATTCATGGTGTTGCCTTACTTGGCAGTATGACACAAAGACATCCATTTTCAATCCGCTGTGAGATATTGTGGGGAAAAGAGCTGTATACGCCTCCTTATCTGGACCTCTTCTGCACTGTTCACCAGATTGAGATTATGAGTAATGTATTTTTGCGCACTCTTGGTTTTTGTATGTGGAATTCGAAGTAGTTGCAGTATCATATGGAAATCATTGGAATACTGCACAACATAATTTATACACCTTTAAAGCTTGTTTGTTTTCAGCAAAAAATTGTTATGCAATCAGAACATAAAACTTAAAGTTTGATCTAATAATCTCTAGTTTTGAATCTCAGATGACTAGATAAGAGGGAGTGGTGAACAGGGCTTTTTCCCCACAATTTATCTCCTATTACTCAACCAAATCCTATGTTATGGGTACTAAAAAGAATCGATTCTTTTGAGTACCCACAACATAGGGTTTGAAGGTCAAATAAGGATTTTAGAACATGAGAAACGCCCCTTACATAGAGCTCTGGAATCTGCTTCGCGATACAAGCATACTAAAACTGACCTCAAACTACTTAGATATCATGATATCCAATTTAAACACAAACAAACTTCTTTTAGTAACTCAAGAGGTTTGCTAGAAAAGTTGGCAGCAAGGTTGAAAAAAAAATTGGAGGTCAAGCTCCTTTTAGTTCTTATAACATGTTTATCTCTGATCCTTATTATACAGTAAATCAATTAAAGCAGAAGTTCGTGGAATTTATAATAGATTCTCATGGAAATTACAAAGATATTTGCATGGTTCGAAGTATACAACAAGATTGCAACTTGACTTTGATACCTTCCAATATGCAGACGACATTTTGATGCCTATGCAGCAGGTGACTTTTGGAAATATAGTGACAAAACGAAAAAAATGCTCATACTCGGCCGTTTTTCCTAAAATATGCCTCAGTACTATATAAATGTATTAAAAGATATATACTTTCATTAATAGAGATGTTTTTGTAGTTTGCCTATAGATGTTAACAAAGTCGTCTGCTGCGGATCTGTTGTATGTGGGAAAGGGTAGACAGTTTGATATATAGAGAATAACTAACTGCATGTTTTTGATATAGAATTTATGTCACAATGGAAAAAAGGGGTAATTTGGTTAAAATCCTGAAACTGTAGGTTGAGTGATTTTACACCAAATTACCCCTTTGTTCCCGAGTGACATAAATTCGATATCAAAAACATGCAGTTAGTTATTAGCTCTACTGGCCAAAGGCCAGAAGGGCTTATGTCGTGGCGATGTGTCCGTCGTCCGTGCGTGCGTACGTGCGTGCGTCCGTCCGTAAACAATTTCTTGTTAACACGATACAGTCTTCACTTTTGATTGTATCTCAACCAAACTTATACAGTAGTTAGATATCCATGAGAGCTCGGTTCCTTTCGAAAACCAGCCAGATCCGCCCATGCATGACTGGATTATGGCCCTTGAAATGGTCAAAATTGCTATAAAAGAGCTTGTTAACACGATACAGTCTTCACGTTTGATTGTATCTCAACCAAACTTATACAGTAGTTAGATATCCATGAGAGCTCGGTTCCTTTCGAAAACCAGCCAGATCCGCCCATGCATGACTGGATTATGGCCCTTGAAATGGTCAAAATTGCTATAAAAGAGCTTGTTAACACGATACAGTCTTCACTTTTAATTGTATCTCAACCAAACTTATACAGTAGTTAGATATTCATGAGAGCTCGGTTCCTTTCGAAAACCAGCCAGATCCGCCCATGCAAGACTGGATTATGGCCCTTGAAATGGTCAAAATTGCTATAAAAGAGCTTGTTAACACGATACAGTCTTCACTTTTGATTGTATCTCAACTAAACTTATACAGTAGTTAGATATCTATGAGAGCTCGGTTCCTTTTGAAAACCAGTCAGATCCACCCATGCAAGACTGGATTATGGCCCTTGAAATGGTCAAAATTGCTATAAAAGAGCTTGTTAACACGATACAGTCTTCACTTTTGATTGTATCTCAACCAAACTTATACAGTAGTAAGATATCCATGAGAGCTCGGTTCCTTTCCTAAACCAGCCAGATCCGCCCATGCAAGACTGGATTATGGCCCTTGAAATTGTCCAAATTGCTATAATTAAGCATGTGAACACAATAGAGGCTCCATTTACTATCTGATCTTCACCAAACTTAGATAGTAGTTAAATATTGATGAGAGCTTGGTTCCTTTAGAAAACCAGCTAGATCCGCCCATGCAAGACTGGATTATGGCCCATGAAATTGTAAAAATTGCTATAATACAGCTTGTGAACACAAAAGAGCCTCCATTTACTATCCGATCTTCACCATACATACATGCTCTGGATTGAAAATGACCAAAGAACCATACCAGTAGAGCATAGGCCCTCATGGGCCTCTTGTTCTATTTATTATATATCTGGAATAAATCTCCCCTTTATTTTAAAGAAACATATAAAAAAAAAATGACTTGGCCTTAGGCGTATGAATGTTACGTAACCAAATACTGCTGCTTCTATTTGGCGCCAAATGACTAGCGTTATGACGTCCAAACCGCTGACGTGACGTCATTTTCCTAGTATTCGGTCTCAGTTTTTTTTTTAAATTCCTAGTATTAAACCCACTTTAAATTCCAAAGATGTTCCAAATCTAAAAAAAGTAGTTCCGGCAAAAATGATATCATCACTAGTGATGATATAAAAAAACTAAAAGTGTTATCGTCACAGTGTAAGTTATCATTTTTTTAAAAATTGATATTGATTTTATGTCACTTAAATTTCAATGCAAAATTTGGATAGGTATGTAATAAAGCATGTTCACAGTGGTATTTGTAATTGTCCTTTTATTCCTTTAAAATTTTAAATATCTGAATAGTACTATATAGTTAACTCTTAAAATGTTGATGCATAGCGTAACGAATTGTTGGACATGGTGAAAGTGTGTGGTAAGATCTCTGTATCCCTCCCTGTTTCAAATTATTTCAGTACTACCAGAGGCGTCTGTTGTTTCAGAAAATGCCTGTTTTATATTTTCACACAGAATTGAAAACATTGTGAAAAAAGGACAACTTGTTTATTATGTAAAATGAAATATTTTATGCTTTCAAAAGAGGTGCTCTGCCTTTACACTTTCCCACATACAACACATCTTCGATCAGCACATGTCTTTGAAATCATTTTGGCAAAAATATGGAAATCTCTATAATTATATAAATGGAAGTATAATTATTGAACGAAGTTGAAAACATTGTGGCAAAAGGGGAAATAGCTCATTGTGAGCAATTTACCTTTAAGCCAAAATGTTTGTTAAAAGTCATTTGCTGCAAATTGCGATGCCTCTGAAGGCGTCTGTATGTGGGAATAGGAATAAACCTTACAGGTTTTGTCTACACTGACACATTGAACCACTTTCATCATGCAGATGACTTGATGGCATTGCAGCAGAGGACTTATCACATATTGAGCTATTTCTCCTTTTCCCACAAGACTTATCACATATTGAGCTATTTCTCCTTTTTCCCACAATGCTCCCATCTCTGTGTGAACCTAAACTGGCATGTTCTCAAACAACAGATGCATCTGGTACTGAATTCATTTGAAACAGGGAGGGATAAAGAGAAATTAATCCTACCACACACTTTCACCATTCCAACAATTCGTTCTGCTATGTATCATACTTTTTAAGTGTTTACTATATAATAATGTCTTATTATGTTTACCTCTCATATTTCAAATGCAACTAGAAATATCATACTAGGTAAAATGGGTTGACTTTTCCCGCTTGTAGACACATCTGCAGCAGACATTTAACCCTTTCCCTCATATAGACGCTTTCTGATGCCTCTGCAGCAGACGACTTTTTGAAAACATAGTGACAAAAGAAGAAATTGCACAAAACGTGCAATTTCTCCTTTTGCCACAATGTTTTCCACTTTTTGACAAAATAAGTTTGAAGTCGTCTGCTGCAGAATTGTTGTATGAGGGAAAGTGTTAACTTTTCAAAACATTAGGAAAAGGGAAATAATCATATATATAAACAATTATTTAAGTTATCCTTTTGCCAGAATTTTTACAACTTTATTCAATAATTTGAATATGATAAAAATTGCAATATAATCAAAGGGCATTCCTACTAGAATTGTTTGCTGAAATTCGTCATGTAGTTAGCTGCTGCTGATTTGATGTATGAAGGAAAGGGTTGTGACTTGTTTTGGCTAACATTCAGTCTGTTGTTGTGTGGCATAGCTGTTTTATCAGTGACCTACGTCCATTTATAGATATCATTATTCACTTTGATATATGATGCACATTAGCCATTTCCATGATGCAGGGACTTAACCCTTTCCCACATACAACAAATCTGCAGCAGACGACTTTGAAAACATATTCACAAAAATACGGAAAGTCTCTGAAAGTATAATTAATTTACCGAGTTGAAAAAATTGTGCCAAAAGGAGAATAATTGCTCATGATGAGCAATTATTCTCCTTTTGGCACAATATTTTCAAAAGTCTTCTGCTGCAGAGGTGTCAGAAAGCCTCTGTATGTGGGAAAGGGTTAAGACTCCTTTGTAGCTAATTACTTGAAAACTTTATGGAAAAATGAGAAATTACCTGAAACTAGCATATTCTACCTAATGTTCTGCCTCAGTTGCTCGAAAATAAGCATTTTCTCCTTTGCCACCAATCTTTTCAACACTATGTTATTGCTAATGATACTTGCATAGTGTTTTCATATACTTCTTCTGCAGATTTGTTTTATGTTGAAAAAAAAGACTTGAACTCCAATTGTTTTATTCTCAAATTCTGTCTGGGACAGTCATTGATAATGCATAATGTTAGAAGTAATATGGAATTTTGATGTCACTAGTAATTGCCATATTACATCTAACCTGTTTAGATGTTGTTCTACTTTCTCTGTCGTGTGAATAAATGCAAAATATCGATAGAGAAAACATGGTCCTGGCAAAGAGAATTTACTACAGAACATAGAAAACTTGAAGTGAATTAGAAATTTTCTATTTTAATTAATTAACCCTTTTCACTTGCTGACGCATCTGCATCAGAAGACTTTGAAAATGTTGTGTCAAAAGGAGAAATTGCTCATGACAAACAATTTCTCGTTGTACCACAATGTTTTTTCAACAGTTACTATAGATGTGTCCGTTACAAAGTGGAATGAGTTAACCCTTCCCCACATACAACAAGCCTGAAGCAGACGACCTTGATAAGCTGTTGGTATAATTACTGTCAACAAGGAGAAATTTCTCGTTTTGAGCAATTTCTCCTTTTGTCACAATGTTTTCAAAAGTCGCTTGCTGCAGATGCATCAAAACACGTCTATAGGTGGGAAAGGGTTAATTAATTGAAATGTTATTTTCTGTATGTGGGAAAGGGTTACAGCTGTTTAACTAACATTGTATCTCTATGTATATTTATAGGACTGTACAGTTAGAAGATGATGATCTCCCATACAGGAAAGGCAGCAATACATCAGTACGTTCAGAGGGTACAGGAACAGAATACTACGCTAAGGTATGGATATAATTATTGTCCTTGATATAGGTCTTGTCTCATGTAAACTGACATTGGGAAATCTGCTACTTATCAAACACTTGAGCAGGATATCACTGAGTACAGAGACTTTAACCCCCTTCCCACATACATACAACAAATCTGCAGCAGACGACTTTGAAAAGATTCTCCAAAAACATGAAACTCCCTTTAAATGAAAGTACAATAATTGAATAGAGTTGAAAAATTGTGACAAAAGGAGCAATTTCTTCTTTTGTCGCCATGTTTTTCAAAAATCTGTCTGTTGCAGAGGCGTCAGGAAGCGTTAATATGAGGGAAAGGGTTAAACACGGAAGTAATAGCTTTCCCTCCTAGGCTCAGGGTTTTGGGGTTAGTATTATGACTGACTCTCTTGTGACAGAATAAATGGAACAATAGTATCACTATTGATAACAAACTAAGGAAACGACTTTAAAATTGTGGAAAGTGGTGTTAACAAAACATAGGTTTTACAAGCAGTTTGATCTGGGTTTCTCCTCAAGTTTTTGTGAATGTGTAACAGTGATTTTTAGCTTGTCTTTTTTTTAAAGAATAGAAGTTGGTATTGTGATGTTGTCGTCTGCGTCGTTACAAAACTAACTAAAAAAAACGTTCAACATTTTCAAATGAAACTTGGTACACATGCTCCTAGGAACAATATGCATGTCTATACCGAGTCACATAACTCTGGTTATAATAATTATTCAGAAATGCCCCTTTTTCGATTTGGAAAAAAGCAGAAGAGCGTTGCTGTTCGCTTGCGACGCTCTTGTTAATTCACCTTAGCATGAAGAGCTGGAGGTAAGCTATGTTGATCACTGACTGTCTTTTGTACGTCCTCCAATGTCTGTTCAAATTTCCTTCTCTAAAACTACTTGCCTGATTTCAAATTTCACAGGAATATTCCCTGGGTGGCCCTCATCAAAAATTGTTCAAAAAATACCAAGTAGAACAAAAAATTGGCTGCTGCGACATCAGAAAGAGGGATTAATGCCAAAACTTTAAAATCTTCTTGTTCAAAAAGACTTGCCCAATTTGACTATTGTTTGGCACAATTATTGTTCCTTGGGTTGCCCTCAATTAAGATTGTAAAGAATTATTCAATTCATTGAAAAACATGGCAGCTAGGGGGTGGGTATCGTGACAACTTTAAAAATCATCTTGTTCAAAAGTATTGGACAGATTTGAAAATAAATTGGCACAAATGTTCCTTAGAGAACCTTCTATCATGATTGTTCAATCTGTTTATAAATATGGCCACCAAGGGGTCATTTCCCCCTCCTTGTATACATCAGAGTAAGAGCATTGAAACCTATTAAATTTCTATTATAGCAGGACTGGTGAGCAATTTAGGACCATCATGGTCCTTTTGTTGTCTATTCTTTTATTGATTGGATTCCCTCATATAGACGCTTTCTGACGTCTCTGCAGCAGACGGCTTTTTGAAAACATAGTGACAAAAGAAGAAATTGCTCAAAACGAGCAATTTGTCCTTTTGCCACAATGTTTTCCGCTTTTAGTCATAGCTAGGTTATCCATTCAATTATAGAGATTTTCCAATTGTTGACAAAATATGTTCAAAGTCGTCTGCTGCAGAATTGAGGGAAAGGGTTAAAGGCTGTTTTTTAACAGCATTTCATTCATATCACAGCAGCCAGTTCACAACTTTCTTCACAGGCAGTGGACTACCTTTCCTTATAGACTATTAGCCCATTGGTCACAATGACTTTGGAAAATGGCTAAAGAATGCTATATGATTGACATTATGATTGTCATAGCAAAGCGTGAGCCCTTTTCCCACATAGAACAAATCTGCAGCAGATCTCTTTGAAAAAAAATCTCTCAGACGAAAGTACAATTTTATAATAGAGTAGTATTAGTAAACATTGTAGGAAAGGTAGGAATTGTTAAGTATGAGCAATTCCTCATGTTCCCTTGATATTTATACCCCCCACAAACAAGTTTTGGGGGGGAATATAGGAATCACCCTGTCCGTCCGTCTGTGCGTCTGTCTGTCCATATGTCTTGTAAGCGCAACTCCTCCTTAACGGCTGCACCGATTCTAATGAAACTTTACACAGTTGCAGTACACAACCTGAGGATGTGCATGAAGTAAGATTATCCTGGTCGGAACTATATTTGTCCGTCTGTCTGTCCATATGTCTTGTAAGTGCAACGGGGGTATCTTTGTGAGTTCACTCACAGTTCTAGTTTCAAAGTCAACTGTTGCTAACGAGTCAAATTCCGTCTACATGTGGGAAAGCACTTATTGATATACATGTACATATATATATATTCTAGCATGGCCTACCAGAGAGCAGTGGGAGTGATGAGACAATACGAGCTCAACGACCTGTCAGCACCCTCAGCACAAGTAGCATGAGAGTAAGGAGACTCTCAAGGTAATGCTGGAATCTCTCTATGTTTGTGTGTTGTCTTCAAAGACGTAGAGTGTCATTCATATACTGATAATACCTGAATAAGTATTATTTTAGGATTAAACACACTAACTTTATGGAGCAGGTTTTTTTTTTAATTTTGATTGATTGATTGATTGATTCAAATCAGGTTTAACGCCGTTTTCAACAATTTTTCAGTTATATCACGGCGGCCAGTTCACCTACTCATGCGTTTTCTGACTTTCTCCTACCAGTACTAAACACAACATACTTTCCAAGCAACTGGCTGCTTTTCCACATAGACTGTTAGCCCATTGGTGGAAGACGAATGACGCATGTCGTATTGACTTTTGTCAATCGTCGGAAAGAAAGTTGGTCGAGCCGGTATTCAAACCTGGATTGAAAGCCCGCGTCGCTACCGACTGAGCAACCAGGGCTCGGCTTTTAAATTTTGAAGATAATTAAATGAAACCATTTATCAGCGAGTCTAATTCTACTTTAAAATCAGTTATATCTTTTATTTTGCTATCTCCCACTGAACTTTGACATTTCCTTTGTACTGTCAGTACAATTATGGGGTGCAACTTAAGTGACAGTTCTAGATGTAACTGGGTTTTTCCCCCCACAATTTATTTCAAAGTGGATTCTCTCCTATCAAGTTTGGAGAATGTTGATTGAAGTGCTTAGGGTTCTAATTGTAGAAAATTGGTGTACCTAACCTTTGAGTTACGTAATTTGTGGTTTGGTTTCTCTCCAGAAAGTTTTAAACCCATTAACAAATTTTATGTTTTTCTTCCCGGTTTTTCGCAATTATGTACTTTGAGTGATTTGCATGTTGTAATAAACCACCTGTGATTCATTATGTATATTAACCCTTTCCCTCATACGACAATTCTGCAGCAGACGACTTTGAACATATTTTGTCAAGAAATGGAAAATCTCTATAATTGAATGGATAACCTATGACTAAAAGTGGAAAACATTGTGGCAAAAGGAGAAATTGCTCATTGTGAGCAATTTCTTCTTTTGTCACTATGTTTTCAAAAAGCCGTCTGCTGCAGAGGCGTCAGAAAGCATCTATATGAGGGAAAGTGTTAAGACTGCATCATGTCAGAGGAGGAATATTTTCTAAAATTGTTGGAAAATGAAATATTTATAAGTTTGATCAATTTCTCTATCTTCCAAAATTATATTAAAATTCATCTGCTGCAGTTTTATGTTCCGCTGTAGAATAGTTATTATATGACTGGTAATTCAGTCAATTTGCTTAATGCACTTCAATCATAACTTTTTCTTAACCCTTTTCCACATAGAAAAAAATATGCAGCTGATATGACATTGAAAACAACTGGGGGAAATATCTATACATGAACTTACTATGTTTTCAAAATGTGTCTGTTTTAAGGAAAGGGTTAATTAACATTATCAAATCACTCAATTGAATCCACACATAATTTTGTTCCACTATTATTCTAATCAAGTCCAATCAAATTGCCTAACTTATGACATTATCAATTATATTTTCTTGAATTATGGTCTAATTGCCATATGTACAGTGAGAACTATGTATAAAGACCACCCATGGGTATCAACAAGCTGGTCTTTGATCACAGGTGGTCTTTATTTGCAGGTTCATTGTTGCAAACAATGAGTTATTGGGCAACTAAAAGTGTGGTTGCTATAGACTAGGGTTTTTCATGATGAACAATACCTGCGTTATTGACGCATTTTCAACTCAAATGTCCCCCAAAAATAAAGTGTTGTGCGTCCATTTGGACACCATTAAAATCATTCATTTGATTATAAAGTTCTAAGGTGGACCCCCGAAATGTATAAAATGTCCCCCTACTTTGATGACAAGGTCACAATGACCCCTAAGCTTCAAAGCTGAGGGAAAACCCTGTATAGCCCTTTCCCTCATATAGACGCTTTCTGACGCCTCTGCAGCAGACGGCTTTTTGAAAACATAGTAACAAAAGAAGAAATTGCACAAAACGGAGATTTTCCATTATTTGACAAAATATGTTCAAAGTCGTCTGCTGCAGAATCGTCATATGAGGGAAAGGGTTAGACAAGGAACTGCTATTCAAAGGTGGCCTTAAGCACAAGTTTCAAACGGTATTTGTGAACTTCTTTTTCAGTTTAACAGATGATAATACAAGATTCCCAAAACTTCAAGACTGTGCACACTTCCACTATGATGCTGTTGACATCAATAACCTACAGGTATGTCTCAATTATTACCAATTTTACTATCATAATCGTTATTACATACCACATTTATATAGCACTTTTATCATAAAATGCGTACATTCAAAAGTTCTTAACAAACAAATATATGTATACATACAAAAAATCTTTTTTAAATGAAGATGTTATTATTGAATATAACTATTATTGAATATAACTATTGTTGAATACAACTATTATAACTATTATTGAATATAGCTGAAAACATTGTGGTGAATGGAGTAATTAATCATTATGAGCAATTACTCCATTCGCCACAATGTTTTCTTAATTCAACTGTTGTGTCAAAGGTATCTGCAAGTTCGAAAGAGTTAACCCTTTCCCTCATACGACAATTCTGCAGCAGACGACTTGAACGTATTTTGTCAAAACATAGAAAATCTCCATAATTGAATGGATAACCTATGACTAAAAGTGGAAAACATTGTGGCAAAAGGAGAAATTGCACGTTTTGTGCAATTTCTTCTTTTGTCACTATGTTTTCAAAAAGCTGTCTGCTGCAGAGGCGTCAGAAAGCGTCTATATGAGGGAAAAGGTTAAAAAAAGCTGTAAACCTCTCCCAAATATAGACCAACTTTGATGCATCTGCAGCAGACAACTTTTGAAGAAATCATGGCAAAAGGAGTAATAGCTCATAATGAGCAATTTCTTCCTTTTGCCCGAATGTTTTCAACTAGACTCCATAATTTCACATTCATTTTGAGGGATTTTTCAACATTTTTGCCTGGATACTATGAAAGTTGTCTGCTGCAGATTTGTTGAATGTGGGGAAGGGTTTTGCTGTTTGCTTTATGTGATATGTTTTAGTAAAGGTGTGTGCTTTGAAAACATCTTGGATAAATATTATTCATTCATAATTTTTAGGTTGCTTTCTTGTCGGTTTACATGTAGTACAGTTCATAAAATTAGCTGTAATAGGCATAATACCCGACTATGAAGAAGTCTGTGTAATAGAGTATAAAAGTTTTACCCTTTCCCAATCAAATTTTGCAGGCTCATTTTGACGCATGTGCTCCAAACGCCATTTGAAAAAATTGTGGCAAAAGGAGAAATTGTATATCATAAGCAATTTCAAGTTCCAAGTCGTCTGCTGCAAAATTGTCGTATGAGGGAAAGGGTTAACAGAATTATGGCCCTATATTGTATGATATAGTATACTATAGCACCATTCTTTTGTCCTCGCTATACTTCGGGGAGCATCGATGTTACCGATATCTTGTAGTAAAGATTCCCATGTCATGACTATTTTCAGGTCTGTTTATTAGATGCCGACAATGAAGCCTACCATCATAACGGTGAAACAGACAAAATTAGTCACTTCTTTGTCAAAATAACAACCAACAACAAAACCTGGGTCGTCCGTCGGAGCTTGCAGAACTTTCGCATGCTTGACCAGAAACTACACCGGTGTATATTTGACAGAAAGTATAGTCACCTACCAGAAGTTGCCGCCCTTAATGGTGAAGCAAGTACACATCAGGTATGTCTCGCTGCCTTTCCCTTACTCTGGTGTCTTCTTGTTAATCTGCAGCATGTAACTTTTGAGAACATTGTCGGAGAAGCAGCAGGTTGAGCAATTTCTTTGATTCTCACAATGATGCCAACGTTGTATTAAAATCAAAACCTAGATTTTTACAGCTATTGCAATTTCCTTCTAGTGTGAATTCTTTGCAGATAACTCTTAACCCTTTCCCACCTATAGACACAATTGATGCATCTGCATCAGACAGCTTTTTAAAAACATGACAACAAAAGAAGAAATTGCTCAAAATGAGCAATTTCTCCTTTTGTCACCATGTTTTCAACTCGATTCAATTATTGTTCTTTCATTTAAAGATTTTTTTTTGTGCTTTTGCTTAGAAGTTTTCAAAGTCGTCTAATGCAGATTTGTTGTATGTTGGAGAGGGTTAAAACATTACACAAGATGAACAGTTAAAATGTTTTTGAAAATGAATATGAATTCTGAACAAAAGTAAGTTTACCTTGGAAAGATAGTGGAAACAAAAATAATTATGCTCATTGTAAATAACTTAAATGTTTCTTATGGTTTGGAAAAAATGTTACCTGCTAAAACCCCTTCCCTGAGACAGTCTTTAAAAGTCTTTGCTGCAGTTTTGTGAAAACATTGTAGAGAAATACTGAGATAAAACAGTTTTGATTTTTTTCACAATGTTTTCAACACCACTCCAAGAATGTAGGTAAGTTTTTTTAAACATTTTGACCTAAAGAAAAGGAATAAGAAGCTTCAAAAAGACTAGTTCTTAACCCTTTCCCACATACAATAAATCTGTAGCATACGACTTTGAAATTATGAAGTCTGAAATATAGAAATTCTCTATTAATGGTAGTATGGTTATTGAATAAAGTTGAATTCATTGTGAAAAATGGAGACATTATGAGCAATTTCTTCTTTTGTACTATGATTTCAAAAGTTGTCTGCTTCAGAAGAATCAGAAAGCGTCTATATGTGAGGAAGTGGTCAAGGATAGAGTGAATAGATTAAAGATATCTTTTATTAATGAATATTTCAAATGTCCTATACTATCATTTCACACTTTGTACCCTTTGAACACTTTTTTCAATGTTGGGCAAGAAGAATTGTCTTCAAATATTTTGTAAAATGCTTTTGTTGTCAATATTGTGTATTACAAATATTTTGTAAAATGCCTTTCTTGTTAATATAGTGTATTACAAATATTTTCATTTCTTATACAGGAACTTTGCATAATCCTGGGACAGTTTTTGTCTAGATTTTCTACACTGGCTGGGAGTATGCTCAATTGTGGATCTGTACTTAATTGGCTGGAGGTAAGGTTTTAACCATATAGGAAGCTTAATTGTGCTGTTTCTGAGACAAACAGAATAGTATATCTCCATCAAAACAAACTAATCACTGCCACTCTTTGTTGGTTGATCAGTAGGACATGAACTGTGTGGAGCAAAGTATTCCCTTTTAACTTAAATTTTTAAGATAGAAATCCACCGCGGCCGAGTGGTTAGCATCTTGGATTTTGAACCAGACTTCCTGGGTTCGATACCAAGTCACGGCTGTCATGGAGGAATGACCTTTAGCAAGGCACTTTTCCTAGCCTAGTACTGAGTTTGTTTACCCAGGGATCATGAATAAGTGAACTGTCGCCGTGATAGAACCCGAATAAAACAAATCGTTTTTTAAGATAATAAATATTAACCCTTTCCAACATGCAACAAATCTGCAGATTAATCTACTGGAACTACTATTAAACTACTTAGAAAATGTTATATATATATATATATATATATACATGAAAATATTTAACTTTAATATGAAAAGTTAGTCTATTCTTTCTTACTCCATTAGTAATCTGCTGTGGCCGAGTGAGTGGTTAGCGTTGGGATTCACATCCAGGGTTCAATCCCCCAATTGTGGAGGTCATGTTGAAGTGTTCTTGGACAAGGCACATATCCTAGCCTAGTATTGGTTCTTTTCCCAGTGATTGTGAATAAGTGAAATAATGTTGAAAACAAACAATTCTTGCTCCATAATGTTTTCAAAATCCCTCTGATGCATAGATAGTTAAATATGCTCGAAAGAATAAATTGATTATTGAGAATATGTTTTGTTTTCCATTTTGATAAGATTGACAATCGAGGAAACAGACTATTGGCAGTGGATGACTCTGGCATTAACACCCCTGCTGTAGCAGCAGCTCATGCTGTCAAACGATACCAAGCACAGGCAGCTGATGAAATTTCATTAGAGGTAGGATATTTAACCGTTTCCCTCATACAACAATTCTGCAGCAGACGACTTTGAACATATTTTGTCAAAAAATGAAAAAGTATATAATTGAATGGATGACTAAAAGTGGAAAACATTGAGGCAAAAGGAGAAATTGCTTGTTTTGAGAAAGTTCTTCTTTTGTCACTGTGTTTTCACAAAGCTGTTTGCTGCAGAGGCGTCAAAAAGCGTCTATATGAGGAAAAGGGTTGAGCAATCTCATTACAGAGCTCTAGATATAGAGCGTTTTTCATGCTCTAAAATCCTTATTTCACTCAGTGAGACGATTCTGTTGAGTACCGACAACATAGGTTTTAATGAGTGCTAAGAGAGATATCATCGAAGAAAGACCTATTTACTCCTGCTTATCTAGTCCTCTGTCATTAAAATAAGACCAAACTACTTGGCTCTACGTATATTGGATCTGACTACCAAGCATAATTCATCAAATTAACCTTCTGCGCTTAAGTACTCATGAGCACGTGCTTGGTTATTATGTCCAATGAAGTGACACAATACAACAATCACTGCTTCTCTATATCATTTATTTATATGGGTTATCTTACCTGTTTTATGCCGAAATTATGTGGTGAGCGACGATTTGATTGGTTGACACAAAGGTCAATCTGAGACGACCTTTATGGGGCAGTTATCAGATATATATATGAACAAGCAAAGTTTAATGAGATTTGATATTTATGACACATAGGGATCATTCCTCCCTCGTCTGTCTGTTATGCTTTCATTTCGCTGGAATCAGCCGTGGTCGAGTGGTTAGCATTGGGGATTTGATATCATGAGCAATTTCTCCTTTTGTCACAATGTTTTCTAAAGTTGTCTGCTGCAAATGCGTCGGAGTGTGTCTGCTAGTGGAAAAGGGCTAACAAGAGGGTAAGAATTGTTTAAAACAGATTTACGTTGTATGATTACAGGTTGGTGATATTATATCTGTGATAGATATGCCCCCTACAGATGACACCATCTGGTGGAGAGGTAAACGAGGATTTGAGGTGAGTGGACTTTTATAAGAAAGGTTAATTATTCCTTTCCCACATACATCAAATCTGCACCAGATGACTTTAAAAAGATTCAAGCAAAAATTCAGTAGTGAAGTTAATTATAACCATTTGATAGAGTTGAAAACATTGCGGCAAAAGGAAAAATTGCTCATTATGAGCACTTTCTCCTTTTGTCAAAATATTTTCAACAGTCATCTGATGCAGATGCATCAAAAAGTGTCTGCAGTTTGGAAAGGGTTAATCCAGGTAGGAGTTGTCTGCTTTGAAAACATCTGCTTTAAACAGGCAACATTATATCAAATTGAGAGCTGAAAGCATGAAGGAAAAACGGGATATTCTCCCTCATATGACAATTCTGCAGCAGACGACTTTGAACATATTTTGTCAAAAGATAGAAAATCTCTATAATTGAATGGATAACCTATGACTAAAAGTGGAAAACATTGTGTCAAAAGGAGAAATTGCTCGTTTTGAGCAATTTCTTCTTTTGTCACTATGTTTTCAAAAAGCTGTCTGCTGCAGAAGCGTCAGAAAGCGCCTATATGAGGGAAAGGGTTAAATGTTTTCCATTGTCATTCAACTACAGAGACATACAACCATTTCTGTGTGAGGTTAAATGGTAAAAGCAGGGATGTAGATAAGTCATCTTATCTATGTTCCTGGTAAAATTAAAGCAAAGTTTAACCTACTACTCAAAATGAATTCTACACCCGAAAACATTGTTTGTAAAGGAGAATGTGCTCATCATTAGAAGTTTCGCCAGTCTTCTGTTGCAGAAGTTGCAGAAGTTGTATCACTTTCCCACATATGAAAAATCTGCAGCAGATGACTTTGAGAACATACCCGAAACTCCCTTTAAATGAAAATACAGTTCTTGAATAGAGTTGAAAACATGATGACGAGAAATTGCTCATTTTGAGCAATTTCTTTTTTTGTCGACATGTTTTTAAAAAGCTGTCTGCTGCAGAGGCGTCAGAAAGCGTCTATATGACGGAAAGGGTTAACTGCCCTCTGTATTTGGGAAAGTGTAATGCATGTTCATCTTTACTTATATAATTGGTCCCTTTTTGAAGACATAATTCTTGTTCATGTTTTAATTAGAAAGTCTGAGGCAGATGACTTTCAAAACATCTAGCTCAACATATGGAAAATCTCTGTAAAGGAAAGTGCAGTAATTGAAAACATTGCAGATTTATTAAATGATATTCTATCTTTTTGGATGTAAACGGAAAATATTATCAGATTAGGATGATATATCATATAAATGAAATTGTAAAAAAGCAAACATTAGAGACATATTCTTTTGAAAAGAAATTCTTACTTTC
This sequence comes from Serripes groenlandicus, assembly GCA_031761405.1. Taxonomy (NCBI): domain Eukaryota; kingdom Metazoa; phylum Mollusca; class Bivalvia; order Cardiida; family Cardiidae; genus Serripes; species Serripes groenlandicus. The sequence continues at coordinate 20,524 of JASEVX010000431.1, read as the reverse complement.
CATTATCATTTTTGTCGAGCTCGGTATATGTGCGTGCGTCCATGCATCCGTGAGTGCGTCTGTCAGAACCTAGTCCTAACATCTTAACTATGCATCATAGAATTTTCAAGAAACTTAGCACACACATTAACCATAAGGCGGCGTGTCATGCATTAGACCCAGGCTTGTACCTCAAATGTTAAGGTCACACTTAACCCTTTCCCTCATACGACAAATCTGCAGCAGACGACGTTAAACATATTTTGTCAAAATATAGAAAATCTCTATAATTGTATGGATAACCTATGATTAAAAGTGGAAAACATTGTGGCAAAAGGAGAAATTGCTTGTTTTGAGCAATTTCTTCTTTTGTCGCTATGTTTTCAAAAAGCCATCTGCTGCAGAGGCGTCAGAAAGCGTCTATATGAGGGAAAGGGTTAAGAGGTCAAAGATCAAAATGAGTACTGTTTGATAGGACTGTACCATTGTTGTACCGCATCTTAACCATGCATTATAGGATTTCCAAGAAACTTAACTCACGTTCACTCACGTTCACCATCATAAGGCGGCGTGTTGCACACAAGACCCAGGCCTGTACCTCAAAATTAACTAGGCCCTTAATTAGTCTGATCAGTTTGTCCTGCAATTGCATGGAAGAACACTATGTCTGTGACAAAACCTTTGGAGCGTGCTTGACATGTTGCCTGTGGGTATCTAGATTAATATACAAAATATGAGTCATGAACAAATAGAATGTTTTGGGAAAAGAAGCAAGTGTTCTTTACCATTGTCATGTTGTCTGCTGCCAAAGTATCATGTGACCAATCACATACCAAACTGACAAGGACATGAGGACATTCAATTTGATATGACTTATTTTAGGTTGGATTTTTCCCACATGAATGTGTAGAGTTAATTGGTGACAAAGTGCCAGCATCTGTTGTTTCAAATATTCCTGAAACACCCTCTGCCAGAGCATGTAAGTTTTCTTATTATTTTTGTTTAACCATAATTTATTGGATTATTACATGTGTGTGTCATTTGGGTTGTATATATAGGATCTGACATGAGTTGTCATTTTATATAAAGTTTTATTAAACGAGTTCAAGAAATTTGTTATTAATTGAGCCTTTGGCGAGCTTAATAACAAATTTCTTGGACAAGTTTAATAAAAAACTTTTATGAAATGACAACGAATATCAGATTCTTTTTATCACATGACGAAACACAAAAGGTAATAGGTTTCTCGCTGTCAGAAAATAGTCCTAACATGTAATACTTAATAGGCTGTTAACTAATCACACAAAAATATCTTTTTATGACCGGTAATGGTCCTGTTACCTCGTCCATCTATCGTGACGTTTGTGTTTACCGGATACACATTCTCAGCCATTTTGTAAACAATCGCGGATGAATACACAAATAGTGATTCAGTCATGTTATATTACACATGTCGTATATAAAGAAATATGTAATGGGTATATTACGTCGGATACAAGCATTGTCATGTGATAAAACTTTATCTTAACCCTTATCCATATACAACAAATCTGGAGCAGACGACCTTGAAAGCATCTAGGCAAAACACGAAAAATCTCTATAAATTAAGGTAAAATCAAAGAAGGATGATCTTATTCTACATTGATCGCATTGCCTTGTGGTATGTTTTCTTAGAGCAATGCTTAAGAAACCTTCATATTTATATCTGTTACTGTTTTAAAACAGCCTAAATATTTCTGAACATACTTTCTCATATCTGATTGCTTGTCTGCTTTGTTACAGTGTTGAAAAAACATGGGAAGTTTATGTCATTCCTACGACTGTTCTTCAATAACCGACCAGAAAGGATCCAATTAAAACAGTCCGGGATTGTTAAAGAGAGGGTCTTCGGATGTGATCTCGGCGAGCATTTACTTAATTCTGGACACGATGGTATGTTTCTGTTTTATTATGTGGGGCATATTACTTGGCCTTCGTATGTTCATTGGGTTCTTTTAAAACATGCCTTAACTTACAAACTGCAAATTTACCAGGGTCTTGAATGTGTGTATTTGAGTTTACCATGACAACATAACGAGACCTGTTTATTATTTCTTTTTAAAACTATTTATACTGCCGCGAGTTATGACCCATTTTGAAAGTCAGTTTGATGGATTTTAACAAAGCACGAGACATATTTTTTTAATAGGCAAGCATAGGGTTTGGGCATCTTTTTATACTTTTCTATATGCTAAGTTTGGGTATCGTTTCACACTTTTCTAGATGATATTGGAATAATTTACTGGAGTAATAGCACACATCATTAACCATACTGTAGGAAAAACCTAAATTAAAACAACTGGGAATAGTCTACATCTGTTAACCCTTTCCCTCATATAGACGCTTTCTGACGCCTCTGCAGCAGACGGCTTTTTGAAAACATAGTGACAAAAGAAGAAATTGCACAAAACGTGCAATTTCTCCTTTTGCCACAATGTTTTCCACTTTTTGTCATATGTTATCCATTCAATTATGGATATTTTCTATGTTTTGACAAAATACGTTCAAAGTCGTCTGCTGCAGAATTGTCGTATGAGGGAAAGGGTTAATATGCTATGTGGTCCACTGGTCAATCATTAAAGTTTCAAGCATTTTAAAAAGATATTCATTTTTTATTAGTGGTTGAAAATAAAATTAAACTAGGTGGAACCAAATTACCAACCTTTAACTCTTTCAAAGGATACAAATTTCTTTTTTCATTTCATCTGCAGTTCCTCTGGTGTTGAAGAGCTGTGCAGATGCCATAGAGACTCATGGCCTTGTGGATGGAATTTACAGACTGTCAGGAATCACATCCAATATACAAAAACTCAGGTCAGTCAGGAATACATTAAAGTGCATGAAAAAAACTGTTCACTTTCTTTTTAAAGTGTCCAAAAATTGTTCATGTTTCATAATATCAAACACTCATAGTTATACCCCCCTTCGAAGAAGAGGGGGTATATAGGAGTTACTGTGTCGGGCTGTCTGTCTGTCGGTCGGAAGCCATATTTTGTCCGGCCTATTTCTTACAAACCACTGAATGGAATTCAATAATCTTTTACATGAAACTTCTATACCAAGAGGAGATGTGCATATCCTAAAGGGGTTACAATTGCATGTTATTTTACAGAGTTATGGCCCTTTTACTTATTAAGTTATGTTGTAGGTCAAGGTGCTGTTTAGGGGGTATCTATCATCTTCAGTGATAGTTCTAGTTTTTCATAGTACAGTGTAATACAATTGATTTGCTATTTCCTTAGGAAATGGCTTATACTTTGTGATGTTTTACTAGTAAATAAATCATGGTTTGTAATTAACCCTTTCCCACATACCACAAATCGGAAGCAGACGACTTTGAACATATTTTGTCAAGAAATGGAAAATCTCTATAATTGAATGGATAACCTATGACTAAAAGTGGAAAACATTGTGGCAAAAGGAGAAATTGCTTGTTTTGAGCAATTTCTTCCTTTGTCACTATGTTTTCAAAAAGCTGTCTGCTGTAGAGGCCACAGAAAGCGTCTATATGAGGGAAAGGGTTAAGACTTATTGAAATAAACTACTTGGGCATTTGACCTTAGGGAGTAGATTTCTTTTATTATTCTAGAAGCAGACAACTCTAATCATATTCTATCAGGTTTACAGTAATATATTGAAGTATATCATTGCATTATAATTATTTCCACAGAAACGCCTTTGATGAGGATCGCGTCCCAGACTTGTCGGATGAGGAATATCTGCAGGATGTTCACAGTATCTCCTCTCTGTTGAAGATGTACTTCCGGGAGTTACCCAACCCTCTACTTACCTATCAGCTCTACGATAAATTTGCTGTAAGTTACAATCGTTGTTGACCAATTTCGTTTTGTAGAAGTCCAAGTGTCCTTCTTGAGAGCAAAAAAATAAGACTCAATCATCATTTGGGTCTTTCAAAGATTTGTAGAACGACCTACGGGCAACAACTTTAACCCTTTCTTAGAAACAGCAAACCTGCAGGAGAGGACTTTGAAAATGTCTAAATGCGTGTATAGGTGGGAAAGGGTTAATAAAGAAACATCCAGACAAAAAAATGGATTTTTTTTATACACGAAATTGTAATTATTGAAAACATTGTGACAAAAGAGAAATTGCTCATAATGAGCAATACCTCCTTTTTGTCATAATGTTTTCAAAATGCATCTGCTGCAGAGGTGGCAGAAAGCGTCCTCATTTAGGAAAGCAGGGTTAATAATTAGAACTGTTCCATCATACTTTTGAAATGTGAACCATACTAAAGGTAAACATTCTCAGTCAGGCTTTCTGATGCCTCTACAGCAGACGGCTTTTTGAAAACATAGTGACAAAAGAAGAAATTGCACAAAACGTGCAATTTCTCCTTTTGCCACACTGTTTTCCACTTTTTGTCATAGGTTATCCATTCAATTATAGAGATTTTCTATTTTTTTACAAAATAAGTTCAAAGTCGTCTGCTGCGGAATTGTCGTATGAGGGAAAGGGTTAGAGTCATTGATTATTGATAGACTACACAGGTGTTAAAATCGCTCTGGTAAAATATGTACAAAATAACAATTATTTTTACATTGTATACATGCATTTGGGTTTTCGCAGGATGCTGTTCGGGATGAAGAAAACAAACTTCTCCGTATCCATGATGTTGTTCAACAGTTACCTCCACCTCATTACAGAAGTACAGAGTACCTAATGCGCCATCTAGCTAGGGTAGCAGCTCATGGCCATGAGACGGGAATGCATTCCAAAAACCTAGCCATTGTGTGGGCTCCAAATTTACTCAGGTAAGCTGTGTTAAATTATAATATGTACCAGCAAACAGATGGCAGTATACCATTCATTCAGTTCATTCAAGCATCCATGTCCAAGCACAGACTAGTGCTAGTAATGTAATACACCAGCATCCAATATGTACCAGAAAACAGACTGCAATGTTCTATACCTGTAGTTGGTTCATGCATCCATATCCAAGCACAGGCTAGTGCTAGTAATGTAATACACCAGCATCCAATATGTACCAGGAAACAGACTGCAATGTTCTATACCTGTAGTTGGTTCATGCATCCATATCCAAGCACAGGCTAGTGCTAGTAATGTAATACACCAGCATCCAATATGTACTAGGAAACAGCCTGCAATGTTCTATACATAGAGTTGGTTCATGCATCCGTATCCAAGCACAGACTAGTGCTAGTAATGTAATACACCAGCATCCAATATGTACCAGGAAACAGACTGCAATGTTCTATACCTGTAGTTGGTTCATGCATCCATTTCCAAGCACAGACTAGTGCTAGTAATGTAAAACACCAGCATCCAATATGTACTAGGAAACAGCCTGCAATGTTCTATACATAGAGTTGGTTCATGCATCCATATCCAAGCACAGACTAGTGCTAGTAATGTAAAACACCAGCATCCAATATGTACTAGGAAACAGCCTGCAATGTTCTATACATAGAGTTGGTTCATGCATCCATTTCCAAGCACAGACTAGTGCTAGTAATGTAATACACCAGCATCCAATATGTACCAGGAAACAGACTGCAATGTTCTATACCTGTAGTTGGTTCATGCATCCATTTCCAAGCAAAGACTAGTGCTAGTAATGTAATACACCAGCATCCAATATGTACCAGGAAACAGACTGCAATGTTTTATACCTGTAGTTGGTTCATGCATCCATTTCCAAGCACAGACTAGTGATAGTAATGTAATACACCAGCATCCAATATGTACCAGGAAACAGACTGCAATGTTCTATACCTGTAGTTGGTTCATACATCAATATCCAAGCACAGACTAGTGCTAGTAATGTAATACACCAGCATCCAATATGTACCTCGAAACAGACTGCAATGTTCTATACATGTAGTTGGTTCAAACATCCATATACAAGCACAGACTAGTGCTAGTAATGTAAAACAACAGCATCCAATATGTACTAGGAAACAGACTGCAATGTTATATCCAAGTAGCTGGCTCATGCATCCATATCCAAGCACAGGCTAGTGCTAGTAATGTAATACACCAGCATCCAATATGTACCAGGAAACACACTGCAATGTTCTAGACCTGTAGTTGATTTAAGCATCCGTTTCCAAGCACAGACTAGTGCTAGTAATGTAATACACCAGCATCCAATATGTACCAGGAAACACACTGCAATGTTCTATACATGTAGTTGATTTAAGCATCCGTTTCCAAGCAGTCTAGTGCTAGTAATGTAATACACCAGCATCCAATATGTACTAGGAAACAGACTGCTATGTGCTATACCTGTAGTTGGTTCATACATCAATATCCAAGCACAGACTAGTGCTAGTAATGTAATACACCAGCATCCAATATGTACCTCGAAACAGACTGCAATGTTCTATACATGTAGTTGGTTCAAACATCCATATACAAGCACAGACTAGTGCTAGTAATGTAAAACAACAGCATCCAATATGTACTAGGAAACAGACTGCAATGTTATATCCAAGTAGCTGGCTCATGCATCCATATCCAAGCACAGGCTAGTGCTAGTAATGTAATACACCAGCATCCAATATGTACCCGGAAACGGACTGCTATGTGCTATACCTGTAGTTGGTTCATGCATCCATCTCCAAGCACAGACTAGTGCTAGTAATGTAAAACACCAGCATCCAATATGTACCAGGAAACAGACTGCTATGTTCTATACCTAGAGTTGGTTCATGCATCAATATCCAAGCACAGACTAGTGCTAGTAATGTAATACACCAGCATCCAATATGTACCAGGAAACAGACTGCAATGTACTATACCTGTAGTTGGTTCAAGCATCCATTTCCAAGCACAGACTAGTGCTAGTAATGTAAAGCACCAGCATCCAATATGTACTAGGAAACAGACCACAATGTTCTATACTTGTAGTTGGTTCATGCATCCATATCCAAGCACAGACTAGTGCTAGTAATGTAATACACCAGCATCCAATATGTACCAGGAAACAGACTGCAATGTACTATACATGTAGTTGGTTCATGCATCCATATCCAAGCAATGACTAGTGCTAGTAATGTCACACACCTAATTACAGTGGCAATGTAAATAATTATTGAATTTAGTCACAAACACTTCTGTAATTGTTAAAAATAAAAAATGTTGTTTTCTCAACATGATGATTATTGTAGTAATGCAGTAGAAATAAATTTACAAGACTTTATATAGTTTAAAAGATACAAGTAACATATGTCTTTAAGGTGTAATCAAAGCTGACAACCCAAGCTTCAAAGTTCAATCATATCAAAATTAGTTTGCTTGATTACCTTCATGTTATAATTGAGTTATAACAAGTAGCTGGCTCATGCATCCATATCCAAGCACAGGCTAGTGCTAGTAATGTAATACACCAGCATCCAATATGTACCCGGAAACGGACTGCTATGTGCTATACCTGTAGTTGGTTCATGCATCCATCTCAAAGCACAGACTAGTGCTAGTAATGTAAAACACCAGCATCCAATATGTACCAGGAAACAGACTGCTATGTTCTATACCTAGAGTTGGTTCATGCATCAATATCCAAGCACAGACTAGTGCTAGTAATGTAATACACCAGCATCCAATATGTACCAGGAAACAGACTGCAATGTACTATACCTGTAGTTGGTTCAAGCATCCATTTCCAAGCACAGACTAGTGCTAGTAATGTAAAGCACTAGCATCCAATATGTACTAGGAAACAGACCACAATGTTCTATACTTGTAGTTGGTTCATGCATCCATATCCAAGCACAGACTAGTGCTAGTAATGTAATACACCAGCATCCAATATGTACCAGGAAACAGACTGCAATGTACTATACATGTAGTTGGTTCATGCATCCATATCCAAGCAATGACTAGTGCTAGTAATGTCACACACCTAATTACAGTGGCAATGTAAATAATTATTGAATTTAGTCACAAACACTTCTGTAATTGTTAAAAATAAAAAATGTTGTTTTCTCAACATGATGATTATTGTAGTAATGCAGTAGAAATAAATTTACAAGACTTTATAGAGTTTAAAAGATACAAGTAACATATGTCTTTAAGGTGTAATCAAAGCTGACAACCCAAGCTTCAAAGTTCAATCATATCAAAATTAGTTTGCTTGATTACCTTCATGTTATAATTGAGTTAATTGGAACAAATATGAATTATGTTTAACTAATTAATCTGTTGTTCACACCTTTGCATATTGTTTGCAAATTTGATAGTAATTTAAATCATTTGAATTTCACTTATTAATTCATTTATTTGCCATATCTATTTTTTAATAGTGCTAGTAATGTAAAACAACAGCATCCAATGTGTACCCGGAAACAGACAGTAATGTGCTATACCTGTAGTTGGTTCATGCATCCATTTCCAAGCACAGTAATGTAAAACAACAGCATCCACTATGTACTAGGAAACAGACAGCAATGTTATATCCATGTAGCTGGCTCATGCATCCATATCCAAGCACAGGCTAGTGCTAGTAATGTAATACACTAGCATCCAATATGCACTTGGAAACAGACTGCAATGTTCTATACTTGTAGTTGGTTCAAGCATCCATGTCCAAGCACAGACTAGTGCTAGTAGTGTAATACACCAGCATCCAATATGTACCAGGAAACAGACTGCACTGTTCTATACCTGTAGTTGGTTCATGCATCCATATCCAAGCACAGGCTATTGCTAGTAATGTAATACACCAGCATCCAATATGTACCAGGAAACAGACTGCACTGTTCTATACCTGTAGTTGGTTCATGCATCCATTTCCAAGCACAGACTAGTGCTAGTAATGTAATACACCAGCATCCAATATGTACCAGGAAACAGACTGCACTGTTCTATACCTGTAGTTGGTTCATGCATCCATTTCCAAGCACAGACTAGTGCTAGTAATGTAAAACACCAGCATCCAATATGTTCCAGGAAACAGACTGCAATGTTCTATACCTGTAGTTGGTTCATGCATCCATATCCAAGCACAGACTAGTGCTAGTAATCTAATACACCAGCATCCAATATGTACCTGTAAACAGACTGCAATGTTCTATACCTGTAGTTGGTTCATGTATCCATATCCAAGCACAGACTAGTGCTAGTAATGTAATACACCAGCATCCAATATGTACTAGGAAACAGACTGCAATGTTCTATACCTGTAGTTGGTTCATGCCTCCATATCCAAGCACAGACTAGTGCTAGTAATGTAATACACCAGCATCCAATATGTACCAGGAAACAGACTGCAATGTTATATACCTGTAGTTGGTGCATGCATCCATTTCCAAGCACAGACTAGTGCTAGTAATGTAATACACCAGCATCCAATATGTACCAGGAAACAGACTGCACTGTTCTATACCTGTAGTTGGTTCATGCATCCATTTCCAAGCACATACTAGTGCTAGTAATGTAATACACCAGCATCCAATATATACCAGGAAACAGACTGCACTGTTCTATACCTGTAGTTGGTTCATGCATCCATTTCCAAGCACAGACTAGTGCTAGTAATGTAATACACCAGCATCCAATATGTACCAGGAAACAGACTGCTATGTTCTATACCTGTAGTTGGTTCATGCATCCATTTCCAAGCACAGACTAGTGCTAGTAATGTAAAACACCAGCATCCAATATGTTCCAGGAAACAGACTGCAATGTTCTATACCTGTTGTTGGTTCATGCATCCATATCCAAGCACAGACTAGTGCTAGTAATCTAATACACCAGCATCCAATATGTACCTGTAAACAGACTGCAATGTTCTATACCTGTAGTTGGTTCATACATCCATATCCAAGCACAGACTAGTGCTTGTAATGTAATACACCAGCATCCAATATGTACTAGGAAACAGACTGCAATGTTCTATACCTGTAGTTGGTTCATGCCTCCATATCCAAGCACAGACTAGTGCTAGTAATGTAATACACCAGCATCCAATATGTACCAGGAAACAGACTGCAATGTTATATACCTGTAGTTGGTTCATGCATCCATATCCATGCACAGACTAGTGTTAGTAATGTAATACACCAGCATCCAATATGTACCAGGAAACAGACTGCAATGTTATATACCTGTAGTTGGTGCATGCATCCATTTCCAAGCACAGACTAGTGCTAGTAATGTAATACACCAGCATCCAATATGTACCAGGAAACAGACTGCACTGTTCTATACCTGTAGTTGGTTCATGCATCCATTTCCAAGCACATACTAGTGCTAGTAATGTAATACACCAGCATCCAATATATACCAGGAAACAGACTGCACTGTTCTATACCTGTAGTTGGTTCATGCATCCATTTCCAAGCACAGACTAGTGCTAGTAATGTAATACACCAGCATCCAATATGTACCAGGAAACAGACTGCTATGTTCTATACCTGTAGTTGGTTCATGCATCCATTTCCAAGCACAGACTAGTGCTAGTAATGTAAAACACCAGCATCCAATATGTTCCAGGAAACAGACTGCAATGTTCTATACCTGTTGTTGGTTCATGCATCCATATCCAAGCACAGACTAGTGCTAGTAATCTAATACACCAGCATCCAATATGTACCTGTAAACAGACTGCAATGTTCTATACCTGTAGTTGGTTCATACATCCATATCCAAGCACAGACTAGTGCTTGTAATGTAATACACCAGCATCCAATATGTACTAGGAAACAGACTGCAATGTTCTATACCTGTAGTTGGTTCATGCCTCCATATCCAAGCACAGACTAGTGCTAGTAATGTAATACACCAGCATCCAATATGTACCAGGAAACAGACTGCAATGTTATATACCTGTAGTTGGTTCATGCATCCATATCCATGCACAGACTAGTGCTAGTAATGTAATACACCAGCATCCAATATGTACCAGGAAACAGACTGCAATGTTCTATACCTATAGTTGGTTCATGCATCCATATCCAAGCACAGACTAGTGCTAGTAATGTAATACACCAGCATCCAATATGTACCAGGAAACAGACTGCAATGTTCTATACCTGTAGTTGGTTCATGCATCCATTTCCAAGCACAGACTAGTGCTAGTAATGTAATACACCAGCATCCAATATGTACAAGGAAACAGACTGCTATGTGCTATACCTGTAGTTGGTTCATGCATCCATTTCCAAGCACAGACTAGTGCTAGTAATGTAAAACACCAGCATCCAATATGTACAAGGAAACAGACTGCTATGTGCTATACTTGTAGTTGGTTCATGCATCCATATCCAAGCACAGGCTAGTGCTAGTAATGTAATACACCAGCATCCAATATGTACAAGGAAACAGACTGCTATGTTCTATACTTGTAGTTGGTTCATGCATCCATATCCAAGCACAGGCTAGTGCTAGTAATGTAATACACCAGCATCCAATATGTACCAGGAAACAGACTGCAATGTTATATACCTGTAGTTGGTTCATGCATCCATATCCATGCACAGACTAGTGCTAGTAATGTAATACACCAGCATCCAACATGTACCAGGAAACAGACTGCACTGTTCTATACCTGTAGTTGGTTCATGCATCCATTTCCAAGCACAGACTAGTGCTAGTAATGTAATACACCAGCATCCAATATGTACCAGGAAACAGACTGCATTGTTCTATACCTGTAGTTGGTTCATGCATCCATTTCCAAGCACAGACTAGTGCTAGTAATGTAAAACACCAGCATCCAATATGTTCCAGGAAACAGACTGCAATGTTCTATACCTGTAGTTGGTTCATGCATCCATATCCAAGCACAGACTAGTGCTAGTAATCTAATACACCAGCATCCAATATGTACCTGTAAACAGACTGCAATGTTCTATACCTGTAGTTGGTTCATGTATCCATATCCAAGCACAGACTAGTGCTAGTAATGTAATACACCAGCATCCAATATGTACTAGGAAACAGACTGCAATGTTCTATACCTGTAGTTGGTTCATGCCTCCATATCCAAGCACAGACTAGTGCTAGTAATGTAATACACCAGCATCCAATATGTACCAGGAAACAGACTGCAATGTTATATACCTGTAGTTGGTTCATACATCCATATCCAAGCACAGACTAGTGCTAGTAATGTAATACACCAGCATCCAATATGTACAAGGAAACAGACTGCTATGTGCTATACCTGTAGTTGGTTCATGCATCCATTTCCAAGCACAGACTAGTGCTAGTAATGTAAAACACCAGCATCCAATATGTACAAGGAAACAGACTGCTATGTGCTATACTTGTAGTTGGTTCATGCATCCATATCCAAGCACAGGCTAGTGCTAGTAATGTAATACACCAGCATCCAATATGTACAAGGAAACAGACTGCTATGTTCTATACTTGTAGTTGGTTCATGCATCCATATCCAAGCACAGGCTAGTGCTAGTAATGTAATACACCAGCATCCAATATGTACCGGGAAACAGACTGCTATGTTCTATACAGGTAGTTGGTTCATGCATCCATATCCAAGCACAGACTAGTGCTAGTAATGTAATACACCAGCATCCAATATGTACCGGGAAACAGACTGCTATGTTCTATACAGGTAGTTGGTTCATGCATCCATATCCAAGCAATGACTAGTGCTAGTAATGTCACACACCAGCATCCAATATGTTCCAGGAAACAGACTGCAATGTTCTATACCTGTAGTTGGTTCATGCATCCATATCCAAGCACAGACTAGTGCTAGTAATCTAATACACCAGCATCCAATATGTACCTGTAAACAGACGGCAATGTTCTATACCTGTAGTTGGTTCATGTATCCATATCCAAGCACAGACTAGTGCTAGTAATGTAATACACCAGCATCCAATATGTACCAGGAAACAGACTGCACTGTTCTATACCTGTAGTTGGTTCATGCATCCATTTCCAAGCACATACTAGTGCTAGTAATGTAATACACCAGCATCCAATATGTACCAGGAAACAGACTGCACTGTTCTATACCTGTAGTTGGTTCATGCATCCATTTCCAAGCACAGACTAGTGCTAGTAATGTAATACACCAGCATCCAATATGTACCAGGAAACAGACTGCTATGTTCTATACCTGTAGTTGGTTCATGCATCCATTTCCAAGCACAGACTAGTGCTAGTAATGTAAAACACCAGCATCCAATATGTTCCAGGAAACAGACTGCAATGTTCTATACCTGTTGTTGGTTCATGCATCCATATCCAAGCACAGACTAGTGCTAGTAATCTAATACACCAGCATCCAATATGTACCTGTAAACAGACTGCAATGTTCTATACCTGTAGTTGGTTCATGCATCCATATCCAAGCACAGACTAGTGCTAGTAATGTAATACACCAGCATCCAATATGTACTAGGAAACATGTGCAATGTTTTATACCTGTAGTTGGTTCATGCATCCATATCCAAGCACAGACTAGTGCTAGTAATGTAATACACCAGCATCCAATTTGTACTAGGAAACAGACCACAATGTTCTATACTTGTAGTAGGTTCATGCATCCATATCCAAGCACAGGCTAGTGCTAGTAATGTAATACACCAGCATCCAATATGTACCGGGAAACAGACTGCAATGTTCTATACCTGTAGTTGGTTCATGCATCCATTTCCAAGCACAGACTAGTGCTAGTAATGTAATACACCAGCATCCAATATGTACAAGGAAACAGACTGCTATGTGCTATACCTGTAGTTGGTTCATGCATCCATTTCCAAGCACAGACTAGTGCTAGTAATGTAAAACACCAGCATCCAATATGTACAAGGAAACAGACTGCTATGTGCTATACTTGTAGTTGGTTCATGCATCCATATCCAAGCACAGGCTAGTGCTAGTAATGTAATACACCAGCATCCAATATGTACAAGGAAACAGACTGCTATGTTCTATACTTGTAGTTGGTTCATGCATCCATATCCAAGCACAGGCTAGTGCTAGTAATGTAATACACCAGCATCCAATATGTACCGGGAAACAGACTGCAATGTTCTATACCTGTAGTTGGTTCATGCATCCATTTCCAAGCACAGACTAGTGCTAGTAATGTAATACACCAGCATCCAATATGTACAGGGAAACAGACTGCTATGTGCTATACCTGTAGTTGGTTCATGCATCCATTTCCAAGCACAGACTAGTGATAGTAATGTAAAACACCAGCATCCAATATGTACAAGGAAACAGACTGCTATGTGCTATACTTGTAGTTGGTTCATGCATCCATATCCAAGCACAGGCTAGTGCTAGTAATGTAATACACCAGCATCCAATATGTACAAGGAAACAGACTGCTATGTTCTATACTTGTAGTTGGTTCATGCATCCATATCCAAGCACAGGCTAGTGCTAGTAATGTAATACACCAGCATCCAATATGTACCGGGAAACAGACTGCTATGTTCTATACAGGTAGTTGGTTCATGCATCCATATCCAAGCACAGACTAGTGCTAGTAATGTAATACACCAGCATCCAATATGTACCGGGAAACAGACTGCTATGTTCTATACAGGTAGTTGGTTCATGCATCCATATCCAAGCAATGACTAGTGCTAGTAATGTCACACACCTACTTACAGTGGAAATGTAAATAATTATTGAATTTAGTCACAAACACTTCTGTAATTGTTAAAAATAAAAAAGGTTGTTTTCTCAACATGATGATTATTGTAGTAATGCAGTAGAAATAAATTTACAAGACTTTATATAGTTTAAAAGATACAAGTAACATATGTCTTTAAGGTGTAATCAAAGCTGACAACCCAAGCTTCAAAGTTCAATCATATCAAAATTAGTTTGCTTGATTACCTTCATGTTATAATTGAGTTAATTGGAACAAATATGAATTATGTTTAACTAATTAATCTGTTGTTCACACCTTTGCATATTGTTTGCAAATTTGATTGTAATTTAAATCATTTGAATTTCACTTATTAATTCATTTATTTGCCATATCTATTTTTTAATAGTGCTAGTAATGTAAAACAACAGCATCCAATGTGTACCCGGAAACAGACAGCAATGTGCTATACCTGTAGTTGGTTCATGCATCCATTTCCAAGCACAGTAATGTAAAACAACAGCATCCACTATGTACTAGGAAACAGACAGCAATGTTATATCCATGTAGCTGGCTCATGCATCCATATCCAAGCACAGGCTAGTGCTAGTAATGTAATACACTAGCATCCAATATGTACTTGGAAACAGACTGCAATGTTCTATACTTGTAGTTGGTTCAAGCATCCATGTCCAAGCACAGACTAGTGCTAGTAGTGTAATACACCAGCATCCAATATGTACCAGGAAACAGACTGCACTGTTCTATACCTGTAGTTGGTTCATGCATCCATTTCCAAGCACAGACTAGTGCTAGTAATGTAATACACCAGCATCCAATATGTACCAGGAAACAGACTGCACTGTTCTATACCTGTAGTTGGTTCATGCATCCATTTCCAAGCACAGACTAGTGCTAGTAATGTAAAACACCAGCATCCAATATGTTCCAGGAAACAGACTGCAATGTTCTATACCTGTAGTTGGTTCATGCATCCATATCCAAGCACAGACTAGTGCTAGTAATCTAATACACCAGCATCCAATATGTACCTGTAAACAGACTGCAATGTTCTATACCTGTAGTTGGTTCATGTATCCATATCCAAGCACAGACTAGTGCTAGTAATGTAATACACCAGCATCCAATATGTACAAGGAAACAGACTGCTATGTGCTATACTTGTAGTTGGTTCATGCATCCATATCCAAGCACAGGCTAGTGCTAGTAATGTAATACACCAGCATCCAATATGTACAAGGAAACAGACTGCTATGTTCTATACTTGTAGTTGGTTCATGCATCCATATCCAAGCACAGGCTAGTGCTAGTAATGTAATACACCAGCATCCAATATGTACCGGGAAACAGACTGCTATGTTCTATACAGGTAGTTGGTTCATGCATCCATATCCAAGCACAGACTAGTGCTAGTAATGTAATACACCAGCATCCAATATGTACCGGGAAACAGACTGCTATGTTCTATACAGGTAGTTGGTTCATGCATCCATTTCCAAGCACAGACTAGTGCTAGTAATGGAATACACCAGCATCCAATATGTACCAGCAAACAGACTGCTATGTTCTATACCTGTAGTTGGTTCATGCATCCATTTCCAAGCACAGACTAGTGCTAGTAATGTAAAACACCAGCATCCAATATGTTCCAGGAAACAGACTGCAATGTTCTAAACCTGTTGTTGGTTCATGCATCCATATCCAAGCACAGACTAGTGCTAGTAATCTAATACACCAGCATCCAATATGTACCTGTAAACAGACTGCAATGTTCTATACCTGTAGTTGGTTCATACATCCATATCCAAGCACAGACTAGTGCTAGTAATGTAATACACCAGCATCCAATATGTACTAGGAAACAGACTGCAATGTTCTATACCTGTAGTTGGTTCATGCCTCCATATCCAAGCACAGACTAGTGCTAGTAATGTAATACACCAGCATCCAATATGTACCAGGAAACAGACTGCAATGTTATATACCTGTAGTTGGTTCATGCATCCATATCCATGCACAGACTAGTGCTAGTAATGTAATACACCAGCATCCAATATGTACCAGGAAACAGACTGCAATGTTCTATACCTATAGTTGGTTCATGCATCCATTTCCAAGCACAGACTAGTGCTAGTAATGTAAAACACCAGCATCCAATATGTTCCAGGAAACAGACTGCAATGTTCTAAACCTGTTGTTGGTTCAT
Source organism: Serripes groenlandicus (assembly GCA_031761405.1). NCBI lineage: Eukaryota > Metazoa > Mollusca > Bivalvia > Cardiida > Cardiidae > Serripes > Serripes groenlandicus. The sequence continues at coordinate 3,710 of JASEVX010000431.1, read as the reverse complement.
GCATCCATATCCAAGCACAGACTAGTGCTAGTAATCTAATACACCAGCATCCAATATGTACCTGTAAACAGACTGCTATGTGCTATACCTGTAGTTGGTTCATGCATCCATTTCCAAGCACAGACTAGTGCTAGTAATGTAATACACCAGCATCCAATATGTACTAGGAAACAGACTGCAATGTTCTATACCTGTAGTTGGTTCATGCCTCCATATCCAAGCACAGACTAGTGCTAGTAATGTAATACACCAGCATCCAATATGTACCAGGAAACAGACTGCAATGTTATATACCTGTAGTTGGTTCATGCATCCATATCCATGCACAGACTAGTGCTAGTAATGTAATACACCAGCATCCAATATGTACCAGGAAACAGACTGCAATGTTCTATACCTATAGTTGGTTCATGCCTCCATATCCAAGCACAGACTATTGCTAGTAATGTAATACACCAGCATCCAATATGTACCAGGAAACAGACTGCAATGTTCTATACCTGTAGTTGGTTCATGCATCCATTTCCAAGCACAGACTAGTGCTAGTAATGTAATACACCAGCATCCAATATGTACAGGGAAACAGACTGCTATGTGCTATACCTGTAGTTGGTTCATGCATCCATTTCCAAGCACAGACTAGTGCTAGTAATGTAAAACACCAGCATCCAATATGTACAAGGAAACAGACTGCTATGTGCTATACTTGTAGTTGGTTCATGCATCCATATCCAAGCACAGGCTAGTGCTAGTAATGTAATACACCAGCATCCAATATGTACAAGGAAACAGACTGCTATGTTCTATACTTGTAGTTGGTTCATGCATCCATATCCAAGCACAGGCTAGTGCTAGTAATGTAATACACCAGCATCCAATATGTACCGGGAAACAGACTGCTATGTTCTATACAGGTAGTTGGTTCATGCATCCATATCCAAGCACAGACTAGTGCTAGTAATGTAATACACCAGCATCCAATATGTACCGGGAAACAGACTGCTATGTTCTATACAGGTAGTTGGTTCATGCATCCATATCCAAGCAATGACTAGTGCTAGTAATGTCACACACCTACTTACAGTGGCAATGTAAATAATTATTGAATTTAGTCTCAAACACTTCTGTAATTGTTAAAAATAAAAAAGGTTGTTTTCTCAACATGATGATTATTGTAGTAATGCAGTAGAAATAAATTTACAAGACTTTATATAGTTTAAAAGATACAAGTAACATATGTCTTTAAGGTGTAATCAAAGCTGACAACCCAAGCTTCAAAGTTCAATCATATCAAAATTAGTTTGCTTGATTACCTTCATGTTATAATTGAGTTAATTGGAACAAATATGAATTATGTTTAACTAATTAATCTGTTGTTCACACCTTTGCATATTGTTTGCAAATTTGATTGTAATTTAAATCATTTGAATTTCACTTATTAATTCATTTATTTGCCATATCTATTTTTTAATAGTGCTAGTAATGTAAAACAACAGCATCCAATGTGTACCCGGAAACAGACAGCAATGTGCTATACCTGTAGTTGGTTCATGCATCCATTTCCAAGCACAGTAATGTAAAACAACAGCATCCACTATGTACTAGGAAACAGACAGCAATGTTATATCCATGTAGCTGGCTCATGCATCCATATCCAAGCACAGGCTAGTGCTAGTAATGTAATACACTAGCATCCAATATGTACTTGGAAACAGACTGCAATGTTCTATACTTGTAGTTGGTTCAAGCATCCATGTCCAAGCACAGACTAGTGCTAGTAGTGTAATACACCAGCATCCAATATGTACCAGGAAACAGACTGCACTGTTCTATACCTGTAGTTGGTTCATGCATCCATTTCCAAGCACAGACTAGTGCTAGTAATGTAATACACCAGCATCCAATATGTACCAGGAAACAGACTGCACTGTTCTATACCTGTAGTTGGTTCATGCATCTATTTCCAAGCACAGACTAGTGCTAGTAATGTAAAACACCAGCATCCAATATGTTCCAGGAAACAGACTGCAATGTTCTATACCTGTAGTTGGTTCATGCATCCATATCCAAGCACAGACTAGTGCTAGTAATCTAATACACCAGCATCCAATATGTACCTGTAAACAGACTGCAATGTTCTATACCTGTAGTTGGTTCATGTATCCATATCCAAGCACAGACTAGTGCTAGTAATGTAATACACCAGCATCCAATATGTACTAGGAAACAGACTGCAATGTTCTATACCTGTAGTTGGTTCATGCCTCCATATCCAAGCACAGACTAGTGCTAGTAATGTAATACACCAGCATCCAATATGTACCAGGAAACAGACTGCAATGTTATATACCTGTAGTTGGTGCATGCATCCATTTCCAAGCACAGACTAGTGCTAGTAATGTAATACACCAGCATCCAATATGTACCAGGAAACAGACTGCACTGTTCTATACCTGTAGTTGGTTCATGCATCCATTTACAAGCACATACTAGTGCTAGTAATGTAATACACCAGCATCCAATATGTACCAGGAAACAGACTGCACTGTTCTATACCTGTAGTTGGTTCATGCATCCATTTCCAAGCACAGACTAGTGCTAGTAATGTAATACACCAGCATCCAATATGTACCAGCAAACAGACTGCTATGTTCTATACCTGTAGTTGGTTCATGCATCCATTTCCAAGCACAGACTAGTGCTAGTAATGTAAAACACCAGCATCCAATATGTTCCAGGAAACAGACTGCAATGTTCTAAACCTGTTGTTGGTTCATGCATCCATATCCAAGCACAGACTAGTGCTAGTAATCTAATACACCAGCATCCAATATGTACCTGTAAACAGACTGCAATGTTCTATACCTGTAGTTGGTTCATACATCCATATCCAAGCACAGACTAGTGCTAGTAATGTAATACACCAGCATCCAATATGTACTAGGAAACAGACTGCAATGTTCTATACCTGTAGTTGGTTCATGCCTCCATATCCAAGCACAGACTAGTGCTAGTAATGTAATACACCAGCATCCAATATGTACCAGGAAACAGACTGCAATGTTATATACCTGTAGTTGGTTCATGCATCCATATCCATGCACAGACTAGTGCTAGTAATGTAATACACCAGCATCCAATATGTACCAGGAAACAGACTGCAATGTTCTATACCTATAGTTGGTTCATGCCTCCATATCCAAGCACAGACTATTGCTAGTAATGTAATACACCAGCATCCAATATGTACCAGGAAACAGACTGCAATGTTCTATACCTGTAGTTGGTTCATGCATCCATTTCCAAGCACAGACTAGTGCTAGTAATGTAATACACCAGCATCCAATATGTACAGGGAAACAGACTGCTATGTGCTATACCTGTAGTTGGTTCATGCATCCATTTCCAAGCACAGACTAGTGCTAGTAATGTAAAACACCAGCATCCAATATGTACAAGGAAACAGACTGCTATGTGCTATACTTGTAGTTGGTTCATGCATCCATATCCAAGCACAGGCTAGTGCTAGTAATGTAATACACCAGCATCCAATATGTACAAGGAAACAGACTGCTATGTTCTATACTTGTAGTTGGTTCATGCATCCATATCCAAGCACAGGCTAGTGCTAGTAATGTAATACACCAGCATCCAATATGTACCGGGAAACAGACTGCTATGTTCTATACAGGTAGTTGGTTCATGCATCC
>JASEVX010000430.1:44416-129284 GCA_031761405.1 Serripes groenlandicus | reverse complement strand
GTTTAGGGAACTCTCGCCACCCAGTACATCATTACAAGGCAACTGGTTTAGGGAACTCTCGCCACCCAGTACAACATTCCAAGGCAACTGGTTTAGGGAACTCTCGCCACCCAGTACATCATTCCAAGGCAACTGGTTCCGGGAACTCTCGCCACCCAGTACATCATTACAAGGCAACTGGTTTAGGGAACCAAAACGGGCAATTTCTTCTTTTGCCACAACGCTTTCCACTTTAAGTCATAGGTAATCCATTCAATTATAGAGATTTTCTATTTTTTGACAAATATGTTCAAAGTCGTCTGCTGCAGAATTGTCATATGAGGGAAAGGGTTAAATATTGACCGGATCAGCCTAAGCATGCCGCGCAGGCTAACCCGGACAGATACTTTCGCCTCCTGTGGATTTTCTGTTTCAGGAATCATAAGTCTATCCCCCTGTGACGGCCCGGATTAGCCTGCGCGAATTGCGCAGGCTGATCTGGGCCGGTACATTACGCAGAGACCATAATGTTGGTTTGCTTGTGGAACGTCTCATATGTAGCTTACTCCTTGCCCATGGTAAAGTATCTAAACATATCCTGCTTAAGAAGAAGAACATGAGTACTTCCAAACAGAACACAACTTTTTTTATGAAGATTATTATTTTGATAATGTAATCATTACCGAATTATATTTACATATCATTCAGTGCTTCACATTGAAAGTATTTAGCTTTGAATAATGTAGAAATATAACATTTGTCATATGTAAAAAGTACGTTTGTCATATGTAACAAGTACATTTGTAAAATGTTACAAGTACGTTTGTAAGATGTAAAAAGTACGTTTGTAAATACGTAAAAAGTATTTGTAAAATATCAATAGAAATTCGTCATATGTAAAAACGTACGTTTGTCAATTGTAAAAACGTACGTTTGTCATTTGTAAAAATGTACGTTTGTAATATGTAAAAGATATATTTGTAATATGTAAAAAATATATTTGTAATATGTAAAAAGTACGTTCGCCATATGTAAAAAGTACGTTTGTAATATGTTTAAAGTACGTTTGAAGTATGTTAAAAGTACATTTGTTAAATGTATATATGTAATAAGGGTTTGTTCCCGATACGTTGACTCGTTCAACTTATCCGGAATTAGGGGGTACCTAAAGGGGTATAGAACTATACATACCATAAATCAATTTATTTGATTCAAGGATGCACGCATTAAATGCATTTTAATAAAGAATAACTTTTTAACATTATTAATTAAGTTCATAAGTTGTAAATTTATCTGAAGTATAGACGGAAATTGATCAGAATAATTACAATTTAAATGCATGTTACAATTAATTTTCTTTAGTCGTAAGTAAATAAGTTCAAACTGTTGAGCAAATTAATTAAAAACTGTACCTTTTTTTTTTTCTTTCTTTAAAACAAAAATAAACTTTTCTGTTACTTAATTGATGTTAATTTAGTACAAATTGTTAGAACTTACGTATTAATGAAATGATGAAACAATCCTACGCTCACTTAGTCATATTCGATCATGGCAAACGCACAGCTGAACGTTCAGTACATCATCAACAGAAAAGGGGGTCATAACTTGAAATTTGACGTATACATTTATCGCGTAAACCGTAGAGGAGAAGACAATGTGTTCTGTAGATGTGTCGAACGAGGTTGCCAAGCTTTCCTGTCTACATTCAACGACATACCGACAGGATTCGGGAGACGAAACCATACCGCGAAGTGGTTGAAAAGATACCTACTTTCAACTCCACACAGTCCATGATGTACCGAACCCGCAGAAAACAGACACCCCCCCACTTTCAAAGACTAAGACAGATATATTCTTAGACCGTGGCAAATGGACAGAAACAGCCACTGGTGACAGATTTCTACTATTCGACGACGGTGACCACAACCGTATGCTTGCCGAACCTCCACCACTTAGCCGCATCCAACACGTTTTACTGCGACGGAACGTTCTACACATGCCCCAGCCTCTTCCACCAGATCTATTCGATCCATGTACAGATTGTCGGTAAAATCATGCCAGTTACCAGGAAAGAGCCAACTTTACGTATGTACAGGCTAATCACAGGTTACACTTTTCTCAAATGTTTTAAATTTCGCATTCTTAGGAAATTCTGCATTATTAAATTTAATTTTGTTTATATATTTCTTGTTTATGCATCAGTCTTATTTATATTTATAAAGCAATACCTGTCACATAATTACCCTCTAATGGTCCCCTCGATCCGCTCTACCGACCAGCTAGGGATTAAATCGAGTCGACGTTCCGGGAACACACCGTAAAAAGTACGTTTGTTATATGTAAAGAGGACGTTTGTTAAATGTAAAAAGGAAGTTTACTATGTGTAAAAAGTACTTTTGTTATATGTAAAAAGGACGTTTGCTATATGTAAAATTACGTTTTTGTTATTATGTAAAAAGGACGTTTGCTATATATGTAAAATTACGTTTTTGTTATTATGTAAAAAGGACGTTTGCTATATGTAAAAAGTACGTTTGCTATATGTAAAAAGTACGTTTTTGTTATATGTAAAAGTTTGTTTTTGTTATATGTAAAAAGGACGTTTGCTATATGTAAAAAGGGCGTTTGCAATATGTAAAAAGGACGTTTTTGTTATATGTAAAAAGGACGTTTGTTATATGTAAAAAGGACGTTTGTTATATGCAAAAAGTACGTTTGCTATATATGCAAAAGGGACGTTTGCTATATGTAAAAAGGACGTTTTTGTTATATGTAAAAAGGACGTATTTGTTATATGTAAAAAGGACGTTTGTTATATGTAAAAAGGACGTTTGTTATATGAAAAAAGTACGTTTGCTATATATGTAAAAGGGACGTTTGCTATATGTAAAAAGGACGTTTGTTATATGCAAAAAGTACGTTTGCTATATATGTAAAAGGGACGTTTGCTATATGTAAAAAGGGCGTTTGCAATATGTAAAAAGGACGTTTTTGTTATATGTAAAAAGGACGTTTGTTATATGTAAAAAGGACGTTTGTTATATGTAAAAAGGACGTTTGTTATATGCAAAAAGTACGTTTGCTATATATGCAAAAGGGACGTTTGCTATATGTAAAAAGGACGTTTTTGTTATATGTAAAAAGGACGTTTTTGGTATATGTAAAAAGGACGTTTGTTATATGTAAAAAGGACGTTTGTTATATGAAAAAAGTACGTTTGCTATATATGTAAAAGGGACGTTTGCTATATGTAAAAAGGACGTTTGTTATATGCAAAAAGTACGTTTGCTATATATGTAAAAGGGACGTTTGCTATATGTAAAAAGGGCGTTTGCAATATGTAAAAAGGACGTTTTTGTTATATGTAAAAAGGACGTTTGTTATATGTAAAAAGGACGTTATAAAAAGGACGTTTGCTATATATGTAAAAGGGACGTTTGCTATATGTAAAAAGGCCGTTTTTGTTATATGTAAAAAGGACGTTTGCTATATGCAAAAAGTACGTTTGGTCAGAAATCTAAAATTAGTTTGGGATATGTTTTACCTTTAAGCGGTGTTGTACGTTTGGTCAGGAATCTAGAACTAGTTTGGTATATGCTTTAATTACGTTTAAGCAGTGTTGTACGTGCGGCGAAAGATCGGCCTGTGCATCAATGCTTTAGGATACAAATGGACACTGCTTTACAGAAATTGCTTACAAGCTTCTATGATCAATTGGCGAATAGTACATACCATGATCAGACTACTCGAATGCGCTATCTAATCTGGTTTTACACTGATTGCAAATGCCTAACTGGTGGTTTTCGGCGATCGCTGCTCATGTGTACACTGGTATTGTGTATACAGCTTACTTCAAACAACAATGTTCAGGGACGTAGCTCCCTTTAGGCACTGTAGCACGTGCCTACACATTTTTTCTCAAAATGCCCCCAAAATGCAGCTGCGGCGATAGGCATCTGCGTAATGTATCGACCAGATCAGCCTGCGCTGTCCGTGCAGACTGATCCGGTCGAAACATTCCGTCTTAGGAGGGATAGATGTATAGAATAGTTATTCCTGAAACAGAAAATCCACAGGATACGAAAAAAGTCTATCCGGGTAGACCTGTGTGGCATGCTTAGGCTGATCCGGGTCGATACTTTACGCAGAGTCCACGATGTTGATTTTTTCTCGAGACGGCCTTCACATTGATTATTGCAAAGCTACGCCCCTGACGTTGCATGACTTAACCCTTTCCCATAACGGTATTCCAGACGAATTTAAACGTTATATACAATCTGCACCTGACAACTTCTGAAAACATGAGCGAATTCTCCTTTTACCGGAATGCTTTGATCTCCAGTCAATAATTATACACATATAATATAAAATTATTAGTATTATCATTATCATTTATTTTAATTTTTTATTATTATTTATAACTATTTACCATAGTTTTGCGTAGACGCTTTTAAAATTGTCTATTGTGGATTTGTTGGAAAGCGGAAAAGGGTTAAACCACAAGACTACGTCACAGTCTAGGTTTCCGTAAACGATTCATCATCAATTTGACAAAACAAAACAAAAAAACATGATTAAACATCAATTATTTAAACTACATTTTGTCCTACGTATGTAAACTAGTTTTATATATAAATTGACCGTTGCACTTTTCATACCGGGATTTCATCTTAAGACATAAGTTACGCTTGTGTAACAACCGAGTGCATTTAATAGCACGGGTTTGTATTTCGAGCGTAAATAAACAAGGGATGCGAGATCTCGTACCAAGCGTTCAGTAGGTAAATCAATCCTATTTTGCATTTACAATCGTTGAATACTTTGTTGTGATATTGAAGTAATATTTTGACAATTTCGAATATATTCAACAATAATTATTAATCCTTCATCTATAGAGATTTTCTATGTTTTTGCGTAGATAAGTCCTCTGCTGCAGATGTGCTGTCGGTGGTAATGGTATAAAGTCTTTCGTTTGAACCGACTTCGCATCAGGCACTGGTTTACCACTTAACCCTTTCCCTCATACGACAATTCTGCAGCAGACGACTTTGAACGTATTTTGTCAAAACATAGAAAATCTCCATAGTTGAATGGATAACCTATGACAAAAAGTGGAAAACATTGTGGCAAAAGGAGAAATTGCACGTTTTGTGCAATTTCTTCTTTTGTCACTATGTTTTCAAAAAACCGTCTGCTGCAGAGGCGTCAGAAAGCGTCTATATGAGGGAAAGGGTTAACATTTATAAGTTCTAAACACCTCCTGTAGAATAGTTGATATTACCCCTTTTCCATATATATGAGCCGTCCCGCGAGAAAACCAACATGGTGGATTCTGGTTAAAGTATCGACCCGGTAGACGGAATGTCACTGTGTCGGCTCAGATCAGTCTCGGCGGGCTGATGCGGGTTGATACATTACGCAAAAGGCCATAATGTTGGTTTTCTCGCAGGACGGCTCATAAAGACGTGTTTTGACGCCTTTGTAGCAGAAGACAATTGAAAACATTGTGACAAGAGGATGAATTGGTCAAAACGAGCAATTTCTCCTATTACTACAATGTCTTCAACCTTTTTTTTTTAGGTAATTACCGTCATGTTAAGCGATTATCTATGTTTTTCCCTAATTGTTTTCAAATTCGTCTGCTACATATTGTTGTATCATATGGGAAAGAGTTAACCCTTTCCCTCATACAACAGTTTTGCAGCAGACGACTTTGAACATATTTTGTCAAAAAATAGAAAATATCTATAATTGAATGGATAACCTATGACTAAAAGTGGAAAACATTGTGGCAAAAGGAGAAATTGCTCGTTTTGATGGGATTAAACTTGATCATTATGAGCAATTTCTCCTTTTGACGCCAGGTTGTCAAAAGACGTCTGCTGCAGAGGTGTCACAAAACGTCTATATGTGGGAAAAGGGTTATTGATCGACTTAACTCCACACACACACGATTACCCTCTATGTAAGTGTGTCTGTCCAGAAACAACCAACTTACCGATTTGATATGAATACGTGAATAATTTCAGGCTATATGGTGAAATAAATTAACATTTAAAAATGTAAATGCAAAACATTATTGATTGACAATTTAATTAAAAACGCTCGTGACAAAGAATGTTTATACCGGAAGGTATCATATTAATGACCTTTCCAACTTGCGAACGTTTTCTTGACGCATCTGCAGTAGACGACCTTCGAAATAATTATGGTAAACAAGTAAAAATAGCTGATAATGAGCTCTTTCTTCCTTTGTCCCAATGTTTTCAACCGTATTTAATGAGTGTACTTTAAACTGGTCTGTTCCAGATTTAAACTATATGTATGCGTGATGGGCTTAAAAACATCCTATTCAGCTTTCCAGCGTCGTGAAAAACATAACCCACCAAAAAAAAAGTCGTCTGCTGCAGAATTGTTGTATGGGGGAAAGGGTTAAATGTCTGCTATAAAATTTATATATTATATGGGAAAGGATGAACTCGAATGTCGGCCGTAGATTTGTACGCGTATAAATTGTTGTTTGTTAATTGTTGTTTAGTCAACCTATAAACACTACGCGGTTAATTGTTATTTAGTCAACCTATTAACACTACGCGGTCGAATGTCGGCTGTAGATTTGTACGCGTATAAATTGTTGTTTGTTAATTGTTATTTAGTCAACCTAGAAACACTACACAACCATATGCGGCGGTTGATTTGTCTTATTGTTTGGCACATTTTAATTCTAATTCTAAGATACGATGAAAACACTCTGATTGATTATTTGGTGCTTTACAGGGTAGGTTACCAGTGCTATACTAGTCAAACAAAGTTTCAAACAATTATTTTCAATATCAACCAAATATCTGTTACTATATTGAAATGTTTAAAAACTATTACTATTACTATAAATATATTTTCATTTACATTTACAACTTATTATGCTAAACTATAATTGTTTAATTGTTTAATCATAAAAGCTTAAAAATGTATATGTTTATTTGAATACCACCAATATGTATTGTTTGCTTCACTCTATTTGATGTATTTACATGTTGTATTTTGGGCCGGAGGCCTTTATTACCAAATAAAATATGTCGTAATGCTAACCACGCAATCCCGAGCGCCAAGGAAGGCAGCCATTACAACCATTTTTGAAGTGTTTGGTAAGACCCGACCAGGTATCGCATCCGAGCCGGACGATCTACCACTACACCACCGAGGTGGACGCTCTACCACTACACATCCGAGGCGGATGTTCTACCTCTACACCACCGAGGTGGACGCTCTACCACTACACCACCGAGGCGGACGCTCTACCACTACCCCACCGATGCGGTCATTATGACAAAAGGTTACTTCATATGACAATTTTTACCTTTTCCAACAATGTTTTCAAATGTCGAGTTCATTGGGATTGAAAACAGTGCATGTACAGCCTAGCCGTAACGCTTCCATATAATTGTGAAAAGAAACCTAGTCAGTTTGCTTTCATTTAAGGAGACTTTACGCCGTTTTCAGCAATATTTCAGTTATATCATGACTGAACACTTATTAATTCTTGATCCCTGTCAGAGTGCCTTACCAGTACTAGGCATGGAAACATGCTTTTCCATCCGGAAATCGCCTCACCATGTCCGCCTCGAGCTGAATCGAACCCTGGAATACCGGTCTCATATCCTTTATGCTAACCAGACTATAGAGTCCTCCCCCACTTCCTACAATGTAAGCCTGATATATGAGCCGTCTCGCGAGAAAACCAACATTGTATACTCTGCGTAAAGTATCGACCCGGATCAGCCTAAGCATGCTGTGCAGGCTTACCCGGATAGACACTTTTCGCCTCCTGTGGATTTTCTGTTTCAGGAATCATTACCTTATACCTCTATTCTCCTGAGACGGAATGTGTCGGCCCGGATCAGTCTGCGCGGACTGCGCAGGCTGATATGGGTCGATACATTACGCAGAGGCCATTATGTTTGTTTTCTCGTGGGACGGCTCATATTAGTCTGATATAACATCGGAATCCGCTGTGGTCAAGTGGTTAGCGTCGGGGATTTCGAACCCGGGTGTCCCGGGTTCGATCCCCAGTCGCGGCACCTCGGTCATGGTGGAGTGCCCTTGGGCAAGGCACATTTTCTAGCCTAGTACTGGTTTGTTTACCCAGGGATCATGAATAAGTGAACTGTCGCCGAGATATAACTGAAATAATGTTGAAAGCGGCGTAAAACCCCAATAAATAACTGAAATAACATCATGTTCGAAACAATGCGGCGGATCTGGTATGGTCACTCTTCGATTACCAATCAAGTCTCATTTTCGTTGAAAACACAGCCAATGCATTGCCAATTTGAATAGAGTAGTAAACATTTATACCATGATACAAACTTTGGTGTGCGTGTTCCTAGAAAAATCGTCTGCTGCGAAGGATGGGAAATGTAGTAAGTATGAAATAAAAGGCTCAGAGCATATACTATGGATGGGTCCATTATTTAAAGTGCGTATGACGCATTACATTATATAGCTCTTTTCCCTCCAGTCGACGTCTTTATGACATTTCTTATAGCAGACGACTTTAGGAAAACATTGCGGAAAACTAGTCATTGATCACAATTCGGTTATTTTATCATCGAGGTTTTTCATGCATATAATTTTGTTCGGTGGTTTTCACTGAGCTTTTCTTGTGAGTAGACCTATACGTGAAATTAGATTCCAGACAGATTTGGGATATGTTTGTAATACTTTCGGATTGGACGAGTCTACGTTTCCTACGTGAAAGTAAGGGATTATAAGCCACGCGGTACATCTAGGAGCGCATACGCCGGCTCACTCAAAGTTTTATGTTGCGCACAATTATGAATGCACTTGCAGACAGAAATGCGCAGTAGTGTGTCTGCGCAGGTTGGGCAAATGATGGAGGTTCTTGAATTATTGTGAAAAGGTATCAATGTCAACGTTTTTAGTGGTTGAAAAGTTGCAAATTGAGACTCCATGCATTATTCGAACGGAGTTGGAGGCCCTCAATTTGCGTCGACATGCTAGTTTGTTTTGGGCTATTTGGTAAGTCAATATTTAAATACCATCTCGGACATGTCAGTGTGTTTTCGTTTTTTATCAACTAAGTTTTTTACCCTTTACTTCCGGTTGTAAGTTGCACTTCCTGTCCGGCGATGGTCGAGACGTTAAATGTTTGGATTTTATACGATTTTACGTTTAATTGCAGGATTATTGCTGTATAATTCAGTGGTAGCAAATGGTGAGTAAAGCTTTCTTTTATTTGCATGAACTGTCACTGTACATTTCATCGTCGTTTTTGCAATACACGGGAATCTAGTCTGGACCCCTTTATGACCTAGTTTCGGTTATAAACTAGGTCAGTAGGTTTATTTACCTTTGCTGGGCCCATATTCAAAAAGAGCCCCTGATGCAGATCTATCGACCGCGCAGAAAATATGCATGCATGTCAAGATTCTCTGCCTTTGTGTTATCTATGTATGCAGTTCGGTCTATATGTCAGAGTTTCAATTAACGATTTACACAATGATGTATGGTATGCAAATTAGTGTTAAAAAACACCTTTAGCTGCATAATGATGAATTCGATCCTTGAATAATGTCATTTCCCAACATAAATGCTTGCTTACACATCAGCAGCAGACCACTTTTAAAAACACTTAGTCTAGAAAACACTGTGACAAAAGGTGAAATTGCTCATGATAAGCAATTTCACCTTTTGCCACAATGTTTTCCGTTTTTTTGTTAAAAAATAGTGTTTTCATATATAAAGAATAAAAGTATTCTTTACTTTATAGTTTCAAAGTCATCTGATGCAGGATTGTGGTTTGTGGGAAAGGGTTTACTATTTCCCACATACAACAAATCCGCAGTAAACGACAGTGGAAACATCTACTCAAGATACGGAAAATCTCTAGATATGAAGGTATTATTACTGAAAAAAGTTGAAAACATAACAAGCAATTTCTCCTTTTGCCACAAGTCGGCTGCAGCAGATAGGTGGCAAAGGGTTTAAAAAAGCAATTTAAAAAAACCTTGTTCTTTGGTACTATAAGGAAGCGATTGACTGAGATTTTTCTTTTGGAGTGCCCCCTATATAGGATTTGAATCATGTCAAATACAGATTATAAGGATGAGGTTAACCCTTTTCCTCCTACGACAATTCTGCAGCAGACGACTTTGAACATATTTTGTAAAAAAAATAGAAAATCTCTGTAATAATTGAATGGATAACCTATGACTAAAAGTGGAAAACATTTGTGGCAAAAAGGAGAAATTGTTCGTTTTGAGCAATTTCTTTTTTTGTCGCTTTGTTTTCAAAACCGTCTGATGCAGAGGCGTGAGAAAGCGTCTATATGAGGGAAAGGGTTAAGAAGGTGAAAGAACAAACGATTACCACTAAGATTCCATCTGCCACAATGTTTTCTCAATTTTCTGAGGAATATGCCTTTTAATGAGAGGCCGAGATAACAAAGAGAATAAACGTCTTTGCCACCACTTCATTTTTAAGCTATTAACCCTTTCCCTCATATAGATGCTTTCTGACACCTTTGAAAATATAGTGACAAAAGAAGAAATTGCTCAAAACGAGCAATTACTCCTTTTGACACAAAGTTTCCCACTTCTAGACAAAGGTTAGCCATTCAATTATAGAGATTTTCTATTTTTTGACAAAATGTGTTCAAAGTCGTCTGCTGCAGAATTGTCGTATGAGGGAAACGGTTGAACCCTATATTGTTGGTTTTCCAGGGAATCACATTGATTCTGATGAGTACCAACATAAGGGTTTAAGGTCAAGGTTAACCCTTTCCCACATGCAATAAATATTTAGCAGACAATTTTGAAAAATTCTGTGCAAAAATATAGAAAATCTTTATTTATAAATGAAAATATAATTATTAAGTGGAATTTGATATCTGTATGTGGGAAAGGGGGGTTAAATGACCATTTCCCAACATGATATTATATGCCTCACATATTGAGATTTTAGCGATGTTGCATATGTGTCATTCATTATACAACTATGTTCATAATTATGTGTCATAACGAAGACAGCTATATTACATATATGTCATTATACAGCTGTGTTGTATATGTTTCATTGGACAGCTATGTTGCATATGTGTCAGTAGACAGATATGTATATGTTATAAGACAGCTTTGTTGCATATGTGTCATAATACAGCTATGTATGTGTTATAATACAGCTTTGTTGCATATGTGTCATATGACACAGGCCTCTTTCTAGTTATCTCACGGTTCAGATATTCTGACACATTCCCAACGGCAAGTCTTTAAAATGATGCAGAATTCCCCATTTTGTCATGTTATTCTTTTTTTTATTAATTTTCCCAAATAAAGGGTCAAATACTTGTTCCGAAAATGCCTAGAAAAAGGACTGACAGACAGCATTGTTGCAAATGTGTCATGGGACAGCTATGTTGCATATGTGTCAATCTACAGCTATGTTGTACATGTGTCATACGACAGATATGTTGCATATGTGTCAATCAACAGCTATGTATGTATAAATTGACAGCTATGTCTGTGTCAATCAACAGCTATGTATGTGTCATAAAACATATTGCATATGTGTCATTCAACAGCTATGTATGTGTCAATCAACAGCTATGTATGTGTCAATTGACAGCTATGTATGTGTCATTCGACAGCTATGTATGTGTCAATCAACAGCTATGTATGTGTCAATCGACAGCTATGTATGTGTCATAAGACATATTGCATATGTGTCATTCGACAGCTATGTATGCGCCATAAGACAGGTATGTTGCATATGTGTCATTCAACAGTTCTCTGAGGGTCATGGTAAATCCCTTTGTTGTTTGTTGTAAATGGCAGCAGTTTTTAGTTATAAATGCAATATACACTATATGTTAAGATGAAAACAACAACAAAATCCCTTTGTTCACAGTTGTATTATCTAGTAGTCTGGTTAATTATTTTTCTGCCATTGATTACATTGGAAACATCTAGGCCAAAAAAAAAGAAGATAATCTTCATGAATGAAAGTATGATTATTTATTGAATGGAGGCTTTAAAAACATTGGGACAAAAAGAGAAAATTGCTCATTATCTTGTTTTGCGTTAATGAGTCCACACTGTTGGTTTTCTTGTGGATTAAGGCTCATATATATTAGTCAGAGGTCTGGACTAGGAGTAGCTGTCTGGTCTTTTCTCATTTGTTATTACTTAACACTTTCCCCCTTACAATAAATCTGAATCAGACGATTATGAAAATAGCTAGACAAAAAAAGGAAACAAAAAACTCTTTGGAAATAACTTAAGGTTTACTTGCTGTGAAACAAGTTGAAAACATCTTGGCAAAAGGAGAAATTGCTTGTTTTGAGCAAAATCTCCTTTTGTCATAATGTTTTCAAAATGTGAAATGGAAAGGGTGACGATTTGATACCGACTTCTATAAATGATGAACACTATCAATCCAAGGGTTGAGAATTTGAATCCCGGCCCTGCAATTTGTTCTTTGGTAAAATTTACAAAGATAATTGTGATAAGCGTCAATGGTTTAATAGCCTTAGTTAATGTGGTTATCAGTTCATTTGGAAGAATGTTGGGCCAGAAATCCAGGGAACATAAAATTATGCAAGGTGAAATAGCTGTCTTGATACAACTAAATTACTGTTGAAATGGCCTTAAACTCAGAATCAGAAATGAAACTAGAATGGAGTTCTTCGTGGAGCATGTGCGTCACCTGCACCTGCTCATTAAAATTGTGACGAAAAAGTGTGACAAACAGACAGACAGATGGATAGACAGACGCCGGACAAAAAAAAAAGTAATCCCTAAGTGCCTACCATGCTACGCAGGGTGACACAAAAATTGTTGTGTAAATTCAAAGCATTTTGCTGCTTTGTCATCATTTCGTTATAGAACAATTTATTAATGTATTGATAAAGACCAGTATTGACACCTCTTCAGCATTATGACTTTTGAAAACATTGTTGAAAAGGTAAAATAGCTGAAAACCTGCATTTTAGTATAATAATCCTTTTCCCAAAACACTTTCAGTATGTATTACATAAACCTACTTCTCGTTTTTACAATGTTACATTTTTACCTGAGATGTTTTTCGAAGCAGACAAGTCTAGAAATATCATGTCAGTTAAGCTATTAACCAGGTTACCGTTCCCTCATACAAAATATCTGCAGCCGTCAACTTTGAAAGTACCCAGGCTACGACATATATGTGATAAATCTCCATACAATATATTACTAATTTACTAATGTAATTACTGAATAAACTTGAAAAAGTTGTGGCAAAAGGAGAAATTGTTCATGATGAACAATTTCCCCTTTTGCTACAATGTTTTCAAGACTGGTCTGCTACAGAATCTTCAAAAAAGATGTTGAATTTGAAGAAAAGTACATCATTCTGTGAATATTTTACCTGTTTCTTCCAAATTTCAGACTAGCCTGTGAATGGAGATGCAGGCTTTTGGAAAAGTATATAAAAATCGTGGTGCCAGGTTTGTTGGCTTGTTTTCAAAAAATGTGTCTGTGTAAGATTTGAGAATAAAAAGCTTGCATCTTAGTCCTGTTTTAATGCAATATATTGGAAGTCAGTTTACCTGATACAGGCAACTTTTGATGCCTTTGCAGCAGACATTTGATATCTTCGTGGGAAAAGGAAAAACTTGATTACAGAGACAAACTAAATTTAAACTCTATATAACAAACCACTAAGAAAACTCCCCAGAGAAAGTTAAGATAACTGTCTTATGAGCTAGCTGCTAGCTTGTATTAGGCTATTTCAAGAGAACAACATTTACTATTAACCCTTTCCCACATACAGACGGTGTCTGACGCCTCTGCAGCAGCAACTTTTGAAAACATCATGACAAAAGGATAAACTGCTCATTATAAATGATCAATTTTACCTTTTACCATGATGTTTTCAACTCTTTTCAATAACTATACTTTAATTCACAGATATTTCAATATTTTTGCCCAGATGTTTTCAAAGTTGTCTGCTGCAGCTCTGTTGTATGTTGGATTTTTTTTTAAAATAGGACAGAGGACTATATAAAAGGGAGTGAACAGGTATTTTCCCTACAATATTTCTCTCATTACTCAACCAAATCCTATGTTGTGGGTACTCAAAAGAATCATCTCACTGAGACGATTCTTTTGAGTACCCACAACATAGGGTTTGTATGTCAAATAAGGATTTTAGAACATGAAAAATGCCCCTTTTCTAGAACTCTAAAGAAGGGAAGGGGAGTTTCAAGTGATGACCTCCTGGATGAAACATCCATATTGTCACTGATGAGCTACTACTGTGTTACTGATGCTGATTTAGTATGCTCACTTATGCTGGCAGCAAAAACATTATTTGAGGCATACATGTCACAGGTAAAATTGACAGTAAGAACGTTTTGAGCAACAAAGACCCAGATCAGTACCAGATCACCATAGTAACAGTATAATTCAGATCAGTACCAGATCCCATAGTCACAGTAGAATTCAGATCAGTACCAGATCGCCATAGTAACAGTAGAATTCAGATCAGTACCAGATCCCATAGTAACAGTAGAATTCAGATCAGTACCAGATCCCATAGTAACAGTAGAATTCAGACCAGTACCTGATTCCAAAGCAACAGTAGGATTAAGATCAGTACCAGATCCCATAGTAACAGTAGTATTAATATCAGTACCAGGTCCCATAGTAACAGTAGAATTCAGATCAGTACCAGATCCCATATTAACAGTAGAATTCAGATCATTACCAGATTTCCATAGTAACAGTAGAATTAAGATCAGTACCAGATTCCATAGCAACAGTAGGATTAAGATCAGTACCTGATTCCATAGCAACAGTAGGATTAAGATCAGTACCAAATCTCATAGTAACAGTAGAATTCAGATCAGTACCAGATCCCATAGTAACAGCAGGATTAAGATCAGTACCAGATCCAATAGTAACAGTATAATTCAGATCAGTACCAGATTCCCATAGTAACAGTAGGATTAAGATCAGTACCTGATTCCATAGCAACAGTAGGATTAAGATCAGTACCAAATCTCATAGTAACAGTAGAATTCAGATCAGTACCAGATCCCATAGTAACAGCAGGATTAAGATCAGTACCAGATCTCATAGTAACAGTAGGATTAAGATCAGTACCAGATCCCATAGTAACAGTAGAATTAAGATCAGTACCAAATCTCATTCAGATCAGTACCAGATTCTATAGTAACAGAATAATTCAGATCAATACTAGATTCCATAGCAACAGTAGGATTAAGATCAGTACCAGATCCCATAGTAGCAGTAGAATTCAGATTTGCCTTGAAATGATGGCTGTTTGCGATTTAGTCGTAGAAATATCATGAAAGCAGAGCGTTACATAAAGTGTGTGTTTGATGTTTGAAAATCCTTATTTGAACTTATCTGACAACCCTTTGTTGTGGGTTTGAGGCAATTCTTATGAGAAGCCATAGACACCTTTTGAAAACACTGTGGCAAAAGAAAAAAATACTCATATTGAGCAATTTCTCCTTTTAATTGTCACAGTGTTTTCAACATTCATGTTTAGATATTTTCCACAGTGTTGCCTATATATGTTTAACCCTTTCCCTCATACGACAATTCTGCAGCAGACGACTTTGAACGTATTTTGTCAAAAAATAGAAAATCTCCATAATTGAATGGATAACCTATGACAAAAAGTGGAAAACATTGTGGCAAATGGAGAAATTGCACGTTTTGTGCAATGTCTTCTTTTGTCACTATGTTTTCAAAAAGCCGTCTGCTGCAGAGGCGTCAGAAAGCGTCTATATGAGGGAAAGGGTTAAAGTGGTCTGCTGCACATTCTATGTATGTGGGAAAGGGTTACTAATTGCTTATTCATTTATAGCGAGTTCATATTTTCAAAGTTTCTGTTAGAGGGATTCAAACTTGCACAACTAATACACAGTGATTTATAAGGAAAATGAATAGATAAAAAGGAACAATTAACTCTTAACATGCTTATTTGTAGAGTTATCTCTCTTAGTATCTTTACTGTTCCGACAACAGTCTCACTTTGTTTCTGTTGTTTCAACTTCTTACTTAATTTCTTGTGACCTGCAGATGTGCTGCAGTTCTCAAGAACAGGAACAATTAGAGTGCCTATTTTTTTACAATTTTCCTCATTGTTCTACCACTGTTTACAATTATAATCCTTATCAATTCCATGTATGGATGATATATTTGGCTATGGTATCTTCCTGCAGTTGACACTTGACCAAAAGGTTCTTGAGGTTGCTCTTTTATAGAGCAAGTCTCGCTTGTCGCATGGAGTTTAAAATATTATGGGAAAAAACAAGAAATTTCTCCTTAATGTTTTTGAGAGTCGTTGGCTGCATACACATCAAAATACGTCTGCATGTGGGGAAGGGGTTATTAGGAACCAGAGTTGTCCTGGTGACACCTGATACTCAAGATGCAAGCCTTCTTTCCTGCAACCCCTTTAATCCTTTCCCTCATACGACAATTCTGCAGCAGACAAAAAATAGAAAATCTCCATAATTGAATGGATAACCTATGACAAAAAGTGGAAAACATTGTGGCAAAAGGAAAAATTGCACGTTCTTCTTTTGTCACTATGTTTTCAAAAAGCCGTCTGCTACAGAGGCATCAGAAAGCGTCTATATGAGGGAAAGGGTTAAACATGATACATCTCCAATACTTCAAGTGGTTATGTTGTGTTGTTTGACCATATTCAGATTCAATATTTCCAGAGAACTTTTGATGTGTGGCTGTTTCAGGAATCATCAGAACACTATGTTATCTTAAGTCAGAATAAGTTTCTGTTTGGGCTTCCAATATTTTAAAAACAAGTGAATATCTTGAGGAGTCTTAAGATCAATCCAGAAACAACACTTTTCCAGGGAAGAGTGATAATGTCACAATGTCTAGACATCTCTGAAAGTTAATTAAAGCTAGCATAGGGATTGTAGAAGCAAGGCTACTCAACGCTTGCTTCAACCCACGTCATTGAAAGAACAACAGTATCTCACATTATGACTTAAAATTGACACAATATCCATTATAAAAAAGTGAGCTGTTTTATAATGGCCTTTGAGGTATGGATAACGATTTCCTGTCTTTCAGAGATAGTAAATACCGGTAGCAAAAAAGGACATTATTTTGATATGTGTTAATTCCAAATTTCTGCGGAAAATCAGAAAGGGTGAATGTCTGGAGATAATTTTTCTCCAGCTTTCTTGTCTTCAGAATGACATTACGACAGCGACTGGTATTGATTCCGTCATGCAAAGCTCCTGGTAAAGCCTAAAAGTTTGACTTCAAAATCCATTAAGCCAAAGCTCAAACTCAGTGCTGCTGTTAGGTATTCAAATCGTCCTAGACAGATGGTCAGAATTAACCATTATAATCATGACTTGGAGCATGGGTTCACAAAGAGTTTTGAACATTTGGCATGTATCAATTTATGTATGTATGGAAGCCATCGTCAAAAGTGCGGACAGAAATGTCACCTAGATTTTTATGGTGTATATATATTTCTAACCTTCATCTTTACCTTCATAATATCACATGATGCCTTATTATAAAACCCTCCGTATTTCAGCAGACAACATTTTAACCTTTTCCCACATGCAGATGCATGTGGACACATCTGCAGCAGAGGACTTTAGAAAGCATTGTGGCTTAATGAGTAATTTATCCTTTTGTCACAATGGTTCAACTCAGAATTGTATTGAATAATTAATCTTTTTTATAAAGATACTTTCCAGATATTTGCAGTTTGCTGTTGAATGATTGTTTGTGGGAAGTAGTAAATGCATTTTCCCTTAACCACCTGCAGACGCAATTAGACACATCTGCAGAGCTCTAGAAAAGCAGCGTTTTGCAAGTTCTAAAATCGTTATTTGACCCTTAAACCCTATGTTGTGGGTACTCAAAAGAATCGTCTCAGTGAGACGATTCTTTTGAGAAACCACATCATAGGGATTAGTTGGATAATAAGAGAATAATTGCGGGGAAAAGAACTGAATATACCCCTCTTTATCTGGACCTCTGATCTGCAGCAGATGACTTTTGAAAACATCGTTGTGATGAGCAATTTCTCCGTTTGCCACAATGTTTTCAACTGAATTCAATAATTGATCATACTTTCATTTATAGAGATTTTCCATGTTCTTGCCAAAAGGTTTTCGAAGCTGTCGGCTGCAGATTTTTTTGTGTGTGGGAGAGGGTTAATAAACGTTGTTAAAATGAAGAAAAAAAGAATTCCACGAAAGATGGATGAAGTGTCATTTTCACATGAATAGATGTTCCATTATCCCTTTCCCTCATATAGACGCTTTCTGACGCCTCTGCAGCAGACAGCTTTTTGAAAACATAGTGACAAAAGAAGAAATTGCACAAAACGTGCAATTTCTCCTTTTGCCACAATGTTTTCCACTTTTTGTCATAGGTTATCCATTCAATTATGGAGATATTCTATGTTTTGACAAAATACGTTCAAAGTCGTCTGCTGCAGAATTGTCGTATGAGGGAAAGGGTTATTACGGAAAAAATTATGATATGGCATCTACCCCTTCCCACATAGAATAAATCCGCAGTAGACTCCTTTGAATGAATGAATGAATGTATATTGTTTTATGGCACATCAACAGCTAAGGTCATTTAGCGCACAATTAAATTTAATTATTCAGGATCCCTGGGTAAACAAACCAGTATTAGGCTAGAAAATGTGCCTTGCCCAAGGGCACTCCACCATGACCGTAGAGCCGCGACTGGGGATCGAACCTAGGACACCCGGTTTCGAAATCCCCGACGCTAACCACTCGACCACAGCGGATTCCTGTAGACTCTTTTGAAAACATCTTGGCAAAAATATTGAAAAATCTAACAAATGAAAGTGAAACTATTGCGTAAAGTTGAAAAGATTATGGGTAAAAGAGAAATTCCTCCGTCTGCCACAATTAATGTTTTCAAGTCTTTTGATGCATAGATCTGCATGTTGAAAAGGGTAAAATGCAATAGGGGTGTGGAATATAAAAATGAAATGGATATTATTTTTTCTGGAAAAAGTCAACTGTTTTTGATTAACCCTTATCCCACGTACATATAACAAATCTGCAGCAGATGAATTAGATAACAACTTGGCAAAAATTGGAATAAATAGTAAAAATGAAAGTGCAATTACTGAAAACAATGTGACAACAGTTGTCTGTTACAGATGCCTAAGAAAGCATCGGTATGTGGGAATGGTTATCTGTTAACCCTTTACCTCATATAGACGCTTTCTGACGCCTGCAGCAGACAGCTTTTTGAAAACATACCCCGTGACAAAAGAAGAAATTGCTCAAAACAAGCAATTTCTCCTTTTGACACAATGTTTTCCACTTTTAGTCATAGGTTATCCATTCAATTATAAAGATTTTTTTATTATTTGACAAAATATGTTCAAAGTCGTCTACTGCAGAATTGTCGTACGAGGGAAAGGGTTAACCTTTGCAATTTCTCTTTTGCGATAAAGCCTTGATGTTTTCAACTGTATTTAACAATTAAGGGAGATTTTTCAGGATTTTGTCACCATGTTTTCAAAGTTGTCTGCTGCAGATTTTCTGTATGTGGGAAAGGGTTTACCTGATATGATGTTTAATTATTAACTCTGTTCAATAATTATACTATAATATTATGGTTTATAGAATTTTTTTTCTTATTTTTAGCTCACCTATGCACAAAGTGCAAGGTGAGCTTTTGTGATCGCTCACCGTCCGTCAGTCGTCGTCGTCTGTCCGTTTTCATTTTCCTACAAATGACTTCTCCTCCTAAACCAATTAACCAAATTCAAAATAATTTTACAGGAATGTTCCTTGGGTGGATCTCTTTCAAACTTGTTCAAAGAATTCTATTCCATGCAGAACATTTTGCTGCCACGGCAACAAAAAAGGGGAAATTAACCAAAACTTCTTGTCTAAAAGTAAGGAATCCGCTGTGGTCGAGTGGTTAGCGTCGGGGATTTCGAAACCGGGTGTCCCGGGTTCGATCCCCAGTCGCGGCAATTCAGTCATGGTGGAGTGCCCTTGGGCAAGGCACATTTTCTAGCCTAGTACTGGTTTGTTCACCCAGGGAACATGAATAATAAAATTTAAATGCGCGCTAAATGACCTTAGCTGTCGATGCGCCATAAAACAATATACATTCATTCATTCATTGTCTAAAAGTACTGGCCCGATTTGAAAATTATTTTGCACAAATGTTCCTTGGGGTACCGGTACCTTCTACCAAGATTGTTCAAATATTTCCGATCCGTTGAAAAACATGGCCACCAGGGGGCGGAGCTTATTTTCCTTATATGTGCATTGTTAAAGCTTTAAAAATCTTCTTGTCCAAAAGTACACTGGCCCGATTAGAAAATTATTTTGCACAAATGTTCCTTGGGGCACCCTTTGACAAGTTTGTTAAAATATTTCCGATCCGTTGAAAAACATGGCCGCCAGGGGGCGGATCTTGTTCATAGACTCATATAGGGAAAAACTTTTAAAAATCTTCTTGTCTAAGAGTAGAGGGCCCAGGCCTTTAATATTTGGTATGTAGCATCATCTAGTGGACCTCTACCAAGATTGTTCAAATTATAGCCCTGGGGTCTATTGTTTTACATAGACTCTTATAGGGACAAATTTAAAAAAAAAATCTTTTCTGAAAGTAGAGGCCCCAGCCTTTGATATTTGGTATGTAGCATCGTCTAGTGGACCTCTACCAAGATTGTTCAAATTATAGCCCTGGGGTCAAAAATGACCCCATCCCGGGGTCACTTGTTTTACATATACTCATATAGGGGAAAAACTTAAAAAAATCTTCTTATCTAAAAGTAGAGGGCCCAGGCCTTTGATATTTGGTATGTAGCATCATCTAGTAGACCTCTACCAAGATTGTTCAAATTATAGCCATGGGGTAAAAAATGACCCCTCCCCTGGAGGTAACTTGTTTCACATAGACTTGTATAGGGGAAAAACTTAAAAAATCTTCTTGTCTAAAAGTAGAGGGCCCAGGCCTTTGATATTGGGTATGTAGCATCATCTAGTGGACCTCTACCAAGATTGTTCAAATTATAGCCCTTGGGTCAAAATTACCCGTCCCTGAGGGTCACTTGTTTTACATAAACTCATAAAGGGAAAACAATTAAAAAATCATCTTGTCTAAAAGTAGTAGGCCCAGGCCTTTGATATTGGGTATGTAGCATCATCTAGTGGACCCCTACCAAGATTGTTCAAATTATAGCCCTGGGGTCAAAAATGGCCCCACCCGGGTCACTTGTTTTACATATACTCGTATAGGGAAAAACTTTAAAAATCTTGTCTAAAAGTTTAATATTTGAAATCTAACTTCATCTAGTGGACTTCTACCAAGATTGGTCAAACTATTATAGCCCTGGTGTCAAACATGGCTCCACCCTGGGGATCACTTGTTTTACATAGACTTGTTAAGGTAAACAATTTAAAAATATTCTTGTCCATTTGCCATAAATGTTCTTTGGGTGCCCCTCTACTAAGACTTCAAATTATTTTGTTAGGATGATAAACATGGCCACCAGGGGGGTGTTGCTTGTTTTCCGTATATATGTATAGACAAAGAACAATGAAAACTTTTTAAGTTTGATTAAATCAGGTGAGCGATATAGGACCATCATGGTCCTCTTGTTGCTTAGATGTTTTCAAAGTTGTCTGCTGCAGTTTTGATGTGAGAATTCTCTTGAACCTGCAAGCAGATTTTCAAACAATTTTGATTAAATTTTGGCTTTAAGGTAAAGTTTTAACGACATAGCTTAAAACCAACTTGATTGGTCAAAAACAAGTCTGCCGGTGGCTTTTGCAGACTGTTCAACTTTAATCAATGTTAAGTGCAGTCTGCAAACATTTTAGTTCTGAAACTTACTGGCCTTAATTATGTAGTTATACCCCCTTCGAAGAAGAGGGTGTATTTAGGAGTCGCTGTCAGTCGGTCGGTCGGTCGGTCGGAAGTCATATTTTGTCCAAAGCCATATTTTCAAATTCAATTAAATTTTACATGAAGCTTCTATACCAAGAGGAGATGTGCATATCCTAAAGGGGTTACAATTGCATGTTATTTTACAGAGTTATGGCCCTTTTATTTATTAAGTTATGGTGTAGGTCAAGGTGCTGTTTTGGGGGTATTTATCATCTTCAGTGATAGTTCTAGTTAAAGATGCTGAACTCCAGATCTATGGAGATCAAAGTTTTAAAATGTTAAAGCTTCTGCGAATATTGCTAATAATGACAACAAAGTAAGTAATGAATAGTTCAAAACTATTTTGGCAGTAAATGTTGAAAAACAGTCAATTGAAAGTCAGTGAAAATGTACGACATTTGGCTTACTGAGAGAAATTATTAATCCAATTTGATCTCCGAATTTTGATTCTAATATTTCAAGACAACTTTTGATATCAACTTTATATAATTTAGAGTTTAGCCCCTTTAACCCTTTCCCTCATATAGACGCTTTTTGATGCCTCTGCAGCAGACGGCTTTTGAAAACAGTGACAAAAGAAGAAATTGCTCAAAACAAGCAATTTCTCCTTTTGCCACAATGTTTTCCACTTTTAGTCATAGGTTATCCATTAAATTATAGAGATTTTCTATTTTTTGACAAAATATGTTTGAAGTCGTCTGCTTCAGAATTGGTACAAATAATCATTTGGTGATCTCCTAAACCTGACATATTGGCAGGTTACAGCTGTGACAGTTTATCTCTATGCAATATGTGGTGTAATTTGTGAAAATCTTCTCTGATACAACTGCCTTGATTTTGAAATACTTTCACATGAATATTGGTTTGGTGATCCTGTTTAACCTTTAATAACACATACAGATGCTGTCTGATGCCATTGCAGCAGCAGCAGACGAATTTTGTAAACATTCTGCCACTATGTGTCCATCTCCAATAATACACTCATTTTGTCATGTAACCTTATACATTAACCCTTTCCCTTGTACAACAAGTCTGCAGCAGACGACTTTGAAAACAATTAAGCAAAATCATGCAAAATCCCAATAAATGAAAATGTAACTATTGAAAAAAGTTGAAAACATTATGGCAAAAGGAAAAATTGCTCATTTTGAGCAATTTCTTCTTTTGTCACATTGTTTTTAAAAGTAAGTGGTCTGCTGTAAAGTCCTCAGGAAGCGTCTATATGTGGAAAGGGTTAACTGAAAACATTCTTGCCCAAAAGAACTGTCTAGGTTTGAAAATAATATAGCCAAAATGATCCTTGGGTGGCCCTCTACCAAGATTGTTCAAGTTCTTCCGATCCAGGGGGCAGGTGGGTTTCCTTAAATGTATACATATATGCATTGTTAAAACTTTAAAAGTTTTCTTGGACAAATGTTTATGCCCGATTTGAAAGAATGTGGCACAGATGTACCTTGGGTCTCTACAAAGATTGTTTAAGTTCTTCTGGTCCAGGGTGCAGGTGGATTGCCTAGAATAAAATATACCTGCATTGTTAAAACTTTCAAAATCTTCTTCGTCAAAAGTTTATGCCTGATTTGAAAATAATGTCGCTCAAATGCTCTTTGGGTGACCCTCTACAAAGATTAGTTTCAAGTTATTCAGATCTGTTGAAAATCATGGCTACCAGGGTCCAGGGGCTTAGTGCTCTTATATGTAAAGAGTAAGAATATTGAAAACTTCTTCAAAAAATTCATTCATACAACAATTCTGCAGCAGACGACTTTGAACATATTTTGTCAAAAAAAATAGAAAAATCTCTATAATTGAATGGATACCTATGACTAAAAGTGGAAACATTGTAGCAATAGGAGAAATTGCTTGTTTTGAGCAATTTCTTCTTTTGTGACAATCTTTTCAAAAAGCTGTCATTGTTAAAAACGGTGTTAAACCCCAATCAATCAATCAATCAAAAAGCTGTCTGCTGCAGATGTGTCAGAAAGCGTCTATATGAGGGAAAGGGTAAATCAGGTGAGTAATTAATATGACCATTTCCTCTTGTCATAATTTGTGAAGGTAATTGTCTTCTTTTTTTTTTTAGATGGTTTATATTTTGATCAGTCTATATATAATTAACTAATCAAATAAGAACAAATTTGTATTTTGATGGCTTTACGCAAAAAGACTATAACTACATCTTGAAAAATATGCAGTTACAGACATTTTGGAAGAAACCGACAATATTTCCCAATGTCATTCTTCCAAGTCTCACAGTACAAAAGAATTCTCGGACAGAATCTGTTTTTCTCAGGATTGAATTTCCGGAATAAGAAGAAATTATCTTGTCTGGGCAATGGGGTACAATGGTAACAGCCAAGATGGTCAATTTGGTCAGGCTGTTTGTACCTGCTGCTTTGATATCTGGGATTACCAATCACCATTGTCTAGGAAACATGCCAGTAACTTGATTAAAACCAGACATGTTAAAAAGCGTTTTTTTGGGGGATCCTTTTCAAAAGTTTCTCTGATCTGTAAAAATGTATTTAGATGCAGAAATATGACAAATTTAAAAACATTGTTGGAATAGCATGGATTTGTCAAAATAAGGTTTAGTCTTTTATTAGCTCAACTGTGCACGATGTGCTCAAGGTGAGCTATTGTGATCACATTTTGTCCATCCTCAGTGCGTTGTGCGTCGTCAACAATTGCCTTGTTAACACTCTACAGATTACATTTTGCATCCGTTCTTCATGAAAGTTTATCAGAAGATTCATCGCCGTCAAATCCTGGACAAATTCAAAACTGGGCCATTTGAGGTCAAAAACTAGATCACTAGGTCACATTAACCCTTTCCCTCATACAACAATTCTGCAGCAGACGACTTTGAACGTATTTTGGCAAAACATCTATGACAAAAAGTGGAAAACATCGTGGCAAAAGGAGAAATTGCACGTTTTGTGCAATTTCTTCTTTTGTCACTATATTTTCAAAAAGCTGTCTGCTGCAGAGGCGTCAGAAAGCGTCTATATGAGGGAAAGGGTTAAAGGATGTTCATTTCATGTTCCTAAAATGTTTCCTTGATATCATTTATCGGTGTTTTACGCCGCTTTCAACATTATTTAAGTTATATCACGGCGACAGTTCACTTATTCATGATTCCTGGGTAAACAAACCAGTACTAGGCTAGAAAATCTGCCTTGCCCAAGGGCATTCCACTCTATGACTGTAGTGCCGCGACTGGGGATTTAACCCGGGACACCCGGTTTCAAATCCCTGTCGCTAACCACTCGACCACAGCGGATTCTGTAACTTAAAGCTTAACCTTTTCTTACATACAGATGCTTTCTGATGCCTATAAGACTGCAGTAGACCATTCTTAAAACAATTGTGATGCGTCATGAGCAATTTCTCCTTTGGCCACAATGTGCTCAACCTTTTTCCAGGGATTGAACTTTCATTTTACAGAGGTTGACTTTACTTTTAACCCTTTCCCTCATACGACAATTCTGCAGCAGACGACTTTGAACGTGTTTTGCCAAAACATAGAAAATCTCTATAATTGAATGGATAACCTATGACAAAAAGTGGAAAACATTGTGGCAAAAGGAGAAATTGCACGTTTTGTGCAATTTCTTCTTTTGTCACTATGTTTTCAAAAAGCCGTCTGCTGCAGGGGCGTCAGAAAGCGTCTATATGAGGGAAAGGGTTAACCAGATGTTTTCGAAGACTTCTGCTGCAGATTTGTTATATGTTGGTAGGGGTTAATTCAATCTCATTAAAATCATCTCCCATTAACGCTACACATAGGATCTGAGGACAACTGATAGAGGGTCACGTTCAGTCGACCTTTCCGCCAGCCAATCAGAACCATGCTTTCACGTTTTTGAAAGTGAAAGTAAAAGTCTATATTTACCAAAAAAAAAAAAATCTATATTTAGCGTGGGATCCCAATTTTCGCATAGTGATTTACACGCATGTATAGTTCTTATGACGACCGCATCATGGCTACAAATGCGGAAATGAGGCAAAACACCGATACAGTCTTTTCCTGATCAAACAGCATCGAAAAGTGTTCTTTGCTCTGGTTTTAAATGGTCTATTTTAAATTTGCTGAACTTCGTCAATTGACGCCATTTTGAAGGTTAAGCCAAACGTTTGTTGAAACGAGTCCTCTGATTGGTTCAAATAAAAATAGCTTGGTGGATCTAAAAGTAGCGATATTGGAAATCCGATAAAACAAGAAGATGAATTCGAATGGATCGCCATCAGATCTTACATTTGGTCAGATCGTGTACTTTAGTCAGATTGGGGTTAATTAAGTCCAGTATTGTGGGTAAAACTTTAAAGTGTTATCTCCTCGAGAAAACTCCTTCAAGGATATACAAAATAATATTTTGTTGGGAAATAATTATAAAAGACCAGTTCCCCTTAACTTAAACCTTTTTGTCTGTGACATACATTCTTTGAGAGCGACCTTTACTTTGTCATTAGGGGCAAACTTACTCAAGTTAGTGTGGTCCTGTTGTTTTTAGCTCACCTGAGCTTTGCTCAAGGTGAGTTATTGTGATCGCCTTTTGTCCGGCGTCCGTCGTGCGTCGTCCGTCGTCCGTCGTGCGTCGTGCGTCAACTTCTTTTCCTCAGTAACTAGTGGGTCAATTTGGATGAAACTTCACAGAAAGCATCCTCTCAATGACCTCACCAGAATTTCTTCAAATTTTTGGGATCCATGCAAAATTCTGGTTTCCATGGCAACGCAACCGAAAAAACTTCAAAATTCTTCTTCTCCCGAATTGGTTGGCAGATTTTCAAATAATTTTGTAGAAATGTTCCTTGGATGACCCTCTATCAGATTCCTTCAAGCCGTGTTGATTGGTCGAAAAACATGGCCGCCAGGGGGGGCGGGGCTATTTTGCCTTATATGGCTATAGTGAAAACTTAAAAAATCTTCTCCTCCGAAAGTGTAAGGCCGATTTTCAAATAATTTTGTAGAAATGTTCCTTGGGTGACCCTCTATCAGTTTCCTTCAAGCCATGTTGATTGGTCAAAAAACATGGCCACCAGGGGGGGCGGGGCTATTTTGCCTTATATGGCTATAGTGCAAACTTAAAAAATCTTCTCCTCCAAAAGTGTCAGGCCGATTTTCAAATAATTTTGTAGAAATGTTCCTTGGGTGATCCTCTATCTGATTCCTTCAAGCCATGTTGATTGGTCAAAAAACATGGCCGCCAGGGGGCGGGGCTATTTTGCCTTTTATGGCTATAATGAAAACTTAAAAAATCTTCTCCTCCATAAGTGTCAGGCCGATTTTCAAATAATTTTGTAGAAATGTTTCTTGGGTGACCCTCTATCAGATTCCTTCAAGCAATGTTGATTGGTCGAAAAACATGGCCGCCAGGGGGCTGGGGCTATTTTGCCTTATATGGCCAAAGTATAAACTTAAAAAATCTTCCAACATCTTCTCCTCAGTAACCAGTGGGTCAATTGGGATGAAACTTCACAGAAAGCATCCTCTTAATGACCTCACCAGAATTTCTTCAAATTTTTTGGGATCCATTCAGAATTCTTGTTTCCATGGCAACGAAACGAAAAAAACTTCAAAATTCTTCTTCTCCCAAACTGGTTGGCAGATTTTCAAATAATTTTGTAGAAATGTTCCTTGGATGACCCTCTACCAGATTCCTTCAAGCCATGTTGATTGGTCAAAAAACACGGCCGCCAGGGGGGCGGGGCTATTTTACCTTATATGGCTATAGTGAAAACTTAAAAAATCTTCTCCTCCGAAAGTGTCTGGCTGATTTTCAAATGATTTTGTAGAAATGTTCCTTGGGTGACCCTCTATCAGATTCCTTGAAGCCATGTTGATTGGTCGAAAAACATGGCCGCCAGGGGGGGGCGGGGCTATTTTGCCTTATATGGCTATAGTGCAAACTTAAAAAATCTTCTTCTCCAAAAGTGTCGGCCCGATTTTCAAATAATTTTGTAGAAATGTTCCTTGGATGACCCACTTTCAGATTCCTTCAAGCCATGTTGATGGTCAAAAAACATGGCCGCCAGTAGGCAGGGCTATTTTGCATTATATGGCTATAGTGAAAACTTAAAAAATCTTCTCCTCCAAAAGTATCTGGCCGATTTTCAAATAATTTTGTAGAAATGCTCCTAGGGTGACCCTCTATCAGATTCCTTCAAGCCAAGTTGATTGGTCGGAAACTATGGCTGCCAGGGGGCGAGGCTTATATAGCTAAAGTGAAAAAAAAAAAAAATCAGGTGAGCGATTCAAGGGCCATCATGGCCCTCTTGTTTGTCATGAGGAGACCGCAGAACTCTAGATAAGGGTATATACTTACTGTGTTTTCATATTCTGATATCCTTATTTCACCTTATTATCCTATGTTGTGGGTACCCAAAACAATTGTCTTAGTAAGATAATTATTATTCTGAGTACCCATAACATAGGGTTTGGTAGAGTTATGATATTGTAGAACGTCTGCCTCAGGTGCGAGAGGTCGTAGGTTCGACCCCCTACTGGGTCGTACCAAAGACTTTAAAAGTGATTGTAAAGGCTTCCCTCCTTGACGCTCGGGGTTAGCATTACGACAGACTGGCTTGTGTCAGGATAAATGGACCAGTAGTATTCA
This sequence comes from Serripes groenlandicus, assembly GCA_031761405.1. Classification (NCBI taxonomy): domain Eukaryota; kingdom Metazoa; phylum Mollusca; class Bivalvia; order Cardiida; family Cardiidae; genus Serripes; species Serripes groenlandicus. The sequence continues at coordinate 100,711 of JASEVX010000430.1, read as the reverse complement.
GGTAAATTACCCAGGAAACACTGTCATATGAATAAAAAAAAAGTGAATTAAGTGTCGTTGAACACCAAACACCATTTCCAATGTCTTCTGCATCACGAACAGGGTTAGCTATGAAGGACACAATCACTCAGTTCTCATGGAACAGTACTCAAAAGCTGTCTGATGCAGAGGCGTTGGAGTCAAAAGATTAAATAGTTAATATAACACAATGATTGGTTTGATTATAGAAAATTGAAATGTGAGACAAATTGTCTCTGAGTCAGGTATTAATCTCTTTCCCACATACAACATCTCTAGTGCAGCAGACGACTTTTAAAATGTATTGGCAAAAATGAGTCTAATTATTATATACATGTATATATATAACTTAATCCTTTCTCTCATACGACAATTCTGCAGCAGACGACATATTTTGTCAAAAAATAGAAAATCTCTATAATTAAATGGATAATCTATGACTAAAAGTGGAAAACATTGTGGCATAATGAGAAATTGCTCGTTTTGAGCGATTTCCTCTTTTGTCACCATGTTTTCAAAAAGCGTCTGCGGCAGAGGCGTCAGAAAGCATCTATACGAGCGAAAGCGTTAATATAAATAAACCATTTTCATTCTGGCATCTGCAGCAATAATATAGAAAAGGAGTGTACTGTTTTTAACCCTTTCCCACATACAGAAGCTCTCCTTTTGTCACAATGTTTTCAACTCTTTTCAATAATGAAACTCTTATTTATAGAGATTTTTAAAAAAAAAATCCTAGATCAGATTTCAAAGTGGTCTGCTGCTGATTTGTTGTATGTGGGAAAGGGTTAAAATGATTGCCCTATAAATAAATTGTCTGTATGTGTCTTAGATGTTACCTTAAAAAAATAAAGATATTATTATTATTATTATTGGAAGCCGCCAGGAGGTGGCTTCCTGTAGGGATTGTTAGAAATTTCGAACAAGGAGAATATTTAGACCTGCCAGCGTGACCACATATCTTGATTTCTCTTTGTCCTTACTAAGTACATTAATTTAAGTTAATGACTTTTAAAACATCCCTTTTACACTCTATATACATGTGTGAGTTTTACAAATTAAAAACAAATGACAAAGGCCAGTATATTAATTGAATATATGTACATTTTTATTTAAGTGAAATTCATACTGTATCTTGTCTAAACAGTAAACTGAATTGGTTACCTGCCTCATACGCTTTTTTAGTTCGATAGTATGTTAAACCGGGAACCATGAACAAGAGAAGGCACGCAGTAAATGTAATCTGTTTCTTGTTGTTGTTGTTTGGCGTTGTTTACCCTCGCGCTCGGCATTAATGCCATTCCGTTCCTTACATGCTATCATATATTACGCAGATGAAGAAGTGCAGACATGAACATATATAAACCACAGAAATATCTGTTTCACAATAAATGTTGCCGTCTAGTTGAAATGTTAATGTTTATCAAACTTATTCATACGAATCACAAGAAAAAAATCCTGGTAGTACTTAAAGGGAGGTAATTTGAAGTATATACGCATAATTTAACTAAGTTCCCATTTGGTCTGACACCTTTGTCTAATAATACACATGCATGACGATTTAAATAAACAATTTAAAGGGAATACAAATATTTAACACAGTTAAACATTTAAATACATGTTCAGCAGCTAACTGTTTCCCACATACAACAACCAATTTGGTAGAGGAAAGTTTACGTCGTGCAGGGTTAGCTAGTCTCAATATAAAATTGCAAATATTGGAAATATACTTATGTAACAAACTGACGTTTCTAGTTTCAGTACATACAAAAACGGTTCATACTTAAATTTACTTAAATATGTTGGTATATTGAAATGGGTGTTTCTGTGAGATTCACAGACTTAGTACGTTGAAATGAAATTTTTTTTATAAAATTATAAATTTTATATTCATACCTATACATTAGGGTATCTACAAACAATTAATGAAATGTGTACACATTTATCTTGGCTTAAATTTGATTTTGATGTTGTTACTAATTTAAATAATAGTTTTCATTCATATAGTTTCAATGTTTATTAATCTTATTCATACGAATCACAAAGTAAATATCCTTGTATTGCTTAAAGGGAGGTAATTTGAAGTATACAACAGTCTTCAAAGGGATAAATATGTCAGCGTATTACCGTCTACAGTTGTTTGTGGATTTAAATGTTCTTTTTTCCTATTTCTTAGTAACATGAACAACGAAAAATTGAGGCTTCTCTTTGACGCTTTGCGTCAAACATTCGTCTTGTTTTTATTATGATTATAACGACAATATGGCCCTACCAGGGATCATACCCAGGTATTCAGCATATGATCCAGGCACTTACCACAGAAGCAGTGAAAAATACATCTGATAACAATTCATGGACTATTTAAGTTTTGAGAGGTTACAGCCTAAGAAAGCATGGTATTTCGAAAAGGATTTTAATTGATTGGAGTTTAACGCCATTTTCAAAAAAAAATTCAGTCATATCATGGTGACCATGAGTTCACCTTTTAACCCTTTCCCTCATATAGACGCTTTCTGACGCCTCTGCAGCAGACGGCTTTTTGAAAACATAGTGACAAAAGAAGAAATTGCACAAAACATGCAATTTCTCCTTTTGCCACAATGTTTTCCACTTTTTGTCATAGGTTATCCATTCAATTATAGAGATATTCTATTTTTTGACAAAATATGTTCAAAGTCGTCTGCTGCAGAATTGTCGTATGAGGGAAAGGGTTAATGTGTTTCCAGGCTTTCTCACACCAGTACTCCACACAACATACTTTTCAAGCAACTGGCTGCTTTTCCACATAGACTGTTAGCCCATTGGTGGAGGATGAAAGGCCCTCATGTCACAGTGACTTTTGTCAAACATCAAAAAGAATGTTGGCTGAACTGGTGTTCGAACTCACTAACCCTGGATTGACAGCCCGCGTTGCTACTGACTGTAAGAAAAGGAGTTTTTAAAATAAATGTGGACATATAATAATGATAAAGAGTTGAAATTATTGACGGATGATGAGCAACTTCTCCTTTTCCCACAAATGCATTTAACCCTTTCCTTCATACAACAAATCTGCAGCAGACGACTTTGAGAACTTTAAGGCAAAAATATTGAAGATCTCTGTAAATCATGGTTTAACCCTATCCCGCATACGACAATTCTGCAGTAGATGACGTTGAACATATTTTGTCAAAAAATAGAAAATCTCTATAATTGAATGATTAGTGACTTTCCTATGACTGAAAGTGGAAAACATTGTGGCGAAAGGAGAAATTGCTCGTTTTGAGCAATTTCTTCTTTTGTCATTATGTTTTCAAAAAGCCGTCTGCTGCAGAGGCGTCAGAAAGCGTCTTTATGAGGGAAAGGGTTAATAACCAAATTAAAAGTTGAGACATTCTGGCAGAAGGAGAAGGGCTTGTTTTGAGTGGGGACACTATCTGTAACAAAGTGTCCCTGTTTTGAGTAATTTATCCTTTTTGTCACAATGTTTTCAAAAGTCGTCTGCTGCAGAGCGCCAGAAAGCTTCTGCAAGTGGGAAATTGTTAACCCTTTCCCTCATATAGACGCTTTCTGGTGCCGTCTGCAGTTGATAAATAAGACAGCTTTTTGAAAACATAGTGACTATAGAGAAGAAATTGCTCAAAACAAGCAACTTCTCCTTTTGCCACAATGTTTTCAACTTTTAGTTATAGGTTATCCATTCAATTAAAAAGATTTTCTATTTTTTGACAAAATATGTTCAAAGTCGTCTGCTGCAGATTTGACGTTTGAGGGAAAGGGTTGAAATGCACTTCATCTGGGGAAGAAGGATTATGAAGTCAATAAACTGCATAGAATTCAATTAAGTCTTTCCCAAAAGTAAGAAATTTGCAGCAGACGAAAACATAAAGGCAAAGAAAAAGAAATTTTGATGAAAATGAAAGGATATTTATTGATAAGGGTTGTAAAACATTGTGACAAAATGGGAAATTGCTCATTTTTAGCAATTTCACCTTTTGCCAAATTGTTTTCAAAAGACGTCTGCTGCAGAGGGGTCAAATTGCGTCTATAAGTGGGTAAGGGTTATGACTGATCAAGGAGATAATGGCTTATCATTTTGCTGGCAGAACAGAAAAATGACATTTGACTCAAGATTTGATTATGAACATGATGAAATGTTACAGACCCAATCAAAAAGGATGCTGCACGATCAAAAACGATGCTGCACGTAAATGAAATTTGTTTTTGCTCATATAACCTAATTTATTTACTTTTTTCCCCTTTCTGATGTAGAATGGAATTTAATTTGTCTGTATGATTTGAAGTACAGATGGCCTATTGGAAAAAAAATATTGAAATGCAAAAATAGTTATATGGTAGAGTTAAAAGCATTGCATGTAGCAAAATAAGAAATTGCTTATTATGATCAACTCCTCTTTTGTCTCAATGTTTTCGAAATGTCGGTCTGCTTTAGAATTCTGAAAATTAAAAGTCTTAATGTTTTCTGTATGGCACCTCCTTCCTCAAAGATGTATCCAGGGGTTGTGAGTTTGAATCCCGGCTCGGCCAACTTTCTTTCCGACGATTGACAAAAGTCAATGCGACATGCGTCAATCGCCTTCCACCAATGGGCTAAGTCTATGTGCTTGGGAAGATTGTTGTGTGGAGTACTGGTGTGAGAAAACCAGGAAATGCATGAGTAGGTGAACTGGACGCCGTGATATAACTGAGAAATTGTCCAATCAATCAATCAATCAATCCTCAAAGAAGTAATCATTAATTCAACATTGATTTGTATGTACTTTTATGTGTAGCAACTGCCTTAATTGGTAGGTTGACAGTAAGAGATCACTTTGTTGCCGTCTGTCTTTAAAATACTGTCATGCAGCACATTTATGTTGCTTTCAAAAGAGTCAAGCCCTTTCAATTATCCTGATAAAAAAGCTGTTAACCCTTTCCCTCATATAGACACTTTCTGACGCCTCTGCAGCAGATGGCTTTTTGAAAAAATAGTGACAAAAATGTTTTCCACTTTTAGTCATAGGTTATCCATTTAGTTACAGAGATTTTCTATTTTTTGACAAAATATGTTCAAAGTCGGCTGCTGCAGAATTGTCGTTTGGGGGAAAGGGTTAAAGCAGACGGCGTTTTGAAAACATAGTGACAAAAGAAGAAATTGCACAGAACGTGCAATTTCTCCTTTTGTCACAATGTTTTCCACTTTTAGTCATAGGTTATCCATCTGACAAAATATGTTCAAAGTCGGCTGCTGCAGAATTGTCGTTTGGGGGAAAGGGTTAAAGCTATCTGATGAATTAAAAGATTAATTTTGATATATATAGTTGTGGGATAAAGGAAAATATTGATTGTTTTGAGAAATATGTCTCCTTTTCCCACAAACAGACGCCTGATTAACTACAGCAGATGAATATTGAAAACATTGTGACAAATGTTTTCAATACTCATCTGCTGTATATAGCTTCAGGCAGTCTGTTTCAGATAAAAGATTAACCCTTTTCCACATATAGACACTTTCTGATGACTCTGTAGCACCCAAGTTTTGAAAACTTTGTGGCAAATATGAGAAATTGCTCGTTTTGTTGCATCAATGTTTTCAACTTTATTCAAAATTTAATTTTTCAATAAGAGGTCATCTCCATATTTGTGACTGAATGTTTTCAAAGTCGTCTGCTGCAAATTTGTTGTATGTGGGAAAAGATGAGCACATCAGGTAATTTATTTGATAAAGCATGCACAAAGAACAAATAGGTATACAGTACTGCATAGTACTACATGAAAACTTACGTAGATAATGATTAGGGTAATTATCCCTTTCCCTCATATAGACGCTTTCTGACGCCTCTGCAGCAGACAGCTTTTTGAAAACATAGTGACAAAAGAAGAAATTGCACAAAACGTGCAATTTCTCCTTTTGCCACAATGTTTTCCACTTTTTGTCATAGGTTATCCATTCAACTATGGAGATTTTCTATGTTTTGACAAAATAAGTTCAAAGTCGTCTGCTGCAGAATTGTCGTATGAGGGAAAGGGTTATACATTGCAGTCATGAATTACGTATGTAGTTGTTCATGCAGGCTCGTATGTTGTTGGTGGTTTTTTTTACACGCTGCGACTTATTTATATCTGTATCTTGCATGAACAGGAATAAATTCTCCGTATTTACCTAGACCAGACTGACAGAGACAGGTAAACACAGAATTATAACGTTATGTCATTGTAACGATATGTTATGCAAGAGAGCGGTCATGTATATCATCGTTGTTACAAACATTCCCTGAAATAACTTGTTACCTTTGCCTGATACAGGAGTCTTGTGACAACTCTGAATGCAGTAGATGACTTTTGAAAACATTGTTGAAAAATGGATAAATTTTCTCTTTTTCCCAGAATGTTTTCAACTCAGAATTACTTTAGACCTCTAATTTGTCTGTACTTGTGGTTTTACTGTTTCCTTGATTCAGATTTTTTTGACAACAGTCATCATTTTTAAACATTGTTGGAAAAGGTGAGTAATCATTTGGTCATTATGAGTTTAAAGAGTATTCTTACTCAGTCTGTCTGTCCGTCTGTCTTATCAGTCCCAGTAACTATACTTGTTAGGCTGTCCCTGGAGTGCGTATACCTATATGTGTTAGTCTCAGAAGACCAGTCAGTCCCACTCACTGAGTAACCAAATTTGTTAGTCTAGGTAGATCTGTTTTGTACCTTTGCAGCAGAAAACAGAGTGGAAAGGGAGATGTTATACCATGCAAATTTTCCTTTGCTCACAATATTTCATGTCTTTATCAAAGTTGTATCCCCAAATTATTTAGATGTATTCTTGCATGATAATCTCCGACAGATGCTTTTAAAGTCATGCACGTCTCTTGCATTTCATATCCCTGTCCTTTAAACCTTTCCCTCATATAAACGCTTTCTGACGCCTCTGCAGCAGACGGCTTTTTGAAAACATAGTGACAAAAGAAGAAATTGCACAAAACGTGCAATTTCTCCTTTTGTCACAATGTTTTCCACTTTTAGTCATAGGTTATCCATTCAATTATAGAGATTTTCCATTATTTGACAAAATACGTTCAAAGTCGTCTGCTGCAGAATTGTCGTATGAGGGAAAGGGATAAACAGATGCATTTATTATGATGTGCCACAGTGCAGAAGAAGACTTTTGAAAACATGTTGGCAAGAAGAAACTGCAACAATTCTGTAGCAATTTTTCTCCTATTACCAAAATGTTTTCAAGTCTTTAGCAAAAATATTCCTCCTGATTATAGATCAGAATGTATCTGTACATATTGTTCCTTCGGACACTTTCAACTTTCATATCAGTCAAGTCTTAACGCTTTCCCACATATAGACGCTTTCTGACGCCACTGCAGCAGACGGCCTTTTGGAAACATAGTAAAAAATGAAGAACTTGCTCAAAACGAGCGATTTCTTCTTTTGCCACAATGTTCCGCTTTTAGTCATAGGTTATCCATTCAATTAAAGAGATTTTCTATTTTTTGACAAAATATGTTCAAAGTCGACTGCTGCAGAATTGTCATATGAGGAAAAGAGTTAACAAATCATGTGAGGGAGATAGTTAAGTTCCATTAATAATTTCTTGTCAAATTCCATCAATGGAACATTACATTTACTAAACATTTTGCCCAATAACTTTGGTAATTTAATTCAACCAAACATGTGGAAAAATAAATTGGAGTCGATCAAATTGTGCCTTAGGTTTGAGGGGTTTCTCTTGTCAAGCATGTTAACCCTTTCCCACATTCAGATGTTCTCTGACGCTTAATACTGCTGCAGACGACTTTTGAAACATTGTAACAAAAGGAGAAATTGCTCATAAATAGCATGTTCTCCATTTGCCACAATGTTTACAACTTTATTCAATAATTATACTTTCAGATATAGAAATTTTCCATTGCTTTGCCTATAAGATTTCAAAGTCGTCTTAGCGTTAGGGATTTGAAACCGGGCATCCCGGGTTGGATCCCCAGTCGCAGCATGACGGTCATCGGGTGGAGTGTCCTTGGGCAAGGCACATTTTCTAGCCTAGTACTGGTTTGTTAACCCAGGGATCATAAATAAGCGAACTGTCGCCGTGATATAACTGAAATAATGTTGAAAACGGCGTAAAACCCCAATAAAACGAAACAAAACAAAAGTTAACACGTGCTTTCAACAGGATTTCAGATACTGGGTAAATTGTAGCAATACTATGAGTATTATTTACCCTGACATTGTTGCCGTAGTTGTAATGCTTTTATATCCCAGCAATGCCGAGCTCCAAGGAGGGAAGTGGGCATTGCTTTAACCCTTTCCCCCATAAGACAATTCTGCAGCAGACGACTTTGAATATATTTTGTGAAAATTATAGAAACTCTCTATAATTGAATGGATAACCTATGACTTAAAGTTGAAAACATTGTGTCAAAAGGAGAAATTGCTCGTTTTGAAAAAAAGCCGTCTGCTGCAGAGGCGTCAGAAAGTGTCTATATGAGGGAAAGGGTTAATAATGTAAGTCTTTGGTATGACCTTTGAGACTCAAAAGCAGCAGGCGACTTTGGAAAACATTGTGTGCTCATGATGAGCAATATTTCTCCTTTGGCCAATGTTTTCTACTTTAATTAAGTTATTTAAGCTATCTTTTATGGATATTTTTCAGATTTTTGGCACTGTTTTCAAAGTCATCTGCTGAAGATTTGTTGTATGTCGGAAAGGGTTATAGCAGAGAACTTTTGAAAGGATTGTGTAAAAAAGATGAATTGCTTTTACCTTAATTTCATGCTTGACAATAATTTTACCCATTGCTTTTGAAAACATATTGTGATAAAAGAAGAAATTTCTCATAATAAGCAAGTTCTCCTTTTGCCACAATGTTTTCAACGCTTTTCAATGTCAGTAACTTCATTCACAAAATTTCCATATTTTTTAAAGTTGTTTGCTATAGAACAGTAACTGTTGTCTTTTCTAAAAGGTTAAAAGAAAAGCATTTTCCCACTTTCCCACATTGCTTTAACCCTTAATAACCACGTACAACAAATATGCAGCAGACAACTTTGCAATCACTAAATGAGGCAAATTTACGGAAAATCTCTTTAAAGGAAAGTTGAATTATTGAAATGATCGCGTTGAAAACATATGTGGGAAAGGGTTAACCCAAGTATATAGACGCTTTCTGACGCCTCTGCAGCAGACGGCTTTTTGAAAACATAGTGACCAATAGTGACAATTTCTTCTTTTGTCACAATGTTTTCCACTTTTAGTCATAGGTTATCCATTCAATTATAGAGATTTTCTATTTTTTGACAAAATATGTTCAAAGTCGTCTGCTGCAGAATTGTCGTATGAGGGAAAAGGGTTAAATATTGTTGATTTTTCCATTAGTGGTTTGTTGATCACTGATTACTTGTAGCGCTTATTAATACAGACGTTTTGAACCAATACTGGCATGCACATTATACATGCTCCATTACATCTTTGAGTAATTCTCCATGAGTGAAGCACAAATCATGGAGAAACGAAGGTTTTAGTCTGCTCCTTCCGACATGTTTTGACACCTCTGCTGCAAATGAGTTTTGAAAAACATTGTGGCAAATCATTATGAGCAATTTCTCCATTTGCCACAATGTTTTCAACTCTATACAATAATTATACTTTCATTTACAAAGAGTTTCCATATTTTAGCAAAGGTGATTGTTAAGTCCCCTGCTGCAGATTTGTTGTATGTAGGAAAGGGGGGTTAACCCTTTCCCTCATATAGACGCTTTCTGACGCCTCTGCAGCAGACAGCTTCTTGAAAACATAGTGACAAAAGAAGAAATTGCTCAAAACGAGCAATTTCTCCTTTTGCCACAATGTTTTCCAATTTTAGTCATAGGTTTATCCATTCAATTATAGAGATTTTCTATTTTTTGACAAATATGTTCAAAGTCGTTTGCTGCAGAATTGTCGTATGAGGGAAACGGTTAACAGTTGATTCAGAATGATTGTATATATACTTCATTTGTCCTCTTGTAAGAGAATTTCAGTTCTATATATATCCCAGTACTAGACTGGAATTGTGATGACTGCAAGCTGGAATTCAAATTCAGGACTGACGGACGGGTCATCCACACAAATCCAGAACACTTGGGAGACACATTTTGTAAACCTTGTTGCAAAACAGTTGATTCAGAATAATTGTACAAGTATACTTCAATTGTTCTCTTGTAAGAGTTTTTCAGTTCTGACACAGTACAAGGCTGGAATTGTGACCCCTGCAAGCAGGAATTTAAACCTATGACGGATGATCGAGACACCTATGCCAATTCAGATCATTTATCCCGTCCCACTTGGAGACACTTTTTGAAAACGGTTTAACCTTGTTGCAAAAGGAGTTGTGTGCTGCAGATTTATTGAATTTGGGAAAGGGTAAACCAGAACTCAAGATAAGGGGCATAAATTTATCATGTTCTAAAATCCTAAAATCCGTATTTGAAATTCAAACCCTATGGTGTGGATACGATTCTTTTGAGTACCCACAACATAGATTTTGGTTGAGTAATAAGAGAGATATTGTGGGAAAAAGACCGGTTAACTCTCACTTATCTAGTCCTGTGGTAAACCACCTGCCCAGAGGGACCTGTTAGAATCCTAGAAGGACCAACTGACAACATTCTAAACCTTGATATCATTAGATTGCTGCAGCTTATGTCAGAGGACTAGATATGGGGGGAGTAAACTGGTATTTTCCCCACAATATCACTCTTTTTACTCGACCTACCTCTATGTTGTGGGGACTCAAAACAACCTTCTCAGTGAGACGATTCTTTTAAGTACCAACAACATAGTGTTTGAGTGTTAACCCTTTCCCACATACAACAATTTTGCAGCAGACGACTTTGAACATATTTTGTCAATAAATGGAAAATTACTTTAATTGAATGGATAACCTATGACTAAAAGTGAAAAACATTGTGGCAAAAGTGGAAATTGCTCGTTCTGAGCAATTTCTTCTTTTGTCACTATGTTTTCAAAAAGCTGTCGCAGCTGCAGAGGCATCAGAAAGCATCTATTTGAGGGAAAGTTTAAATAAGGATTTTGGACTTTGAAAAATTGCCCCTTATCTAGAGCTCCGTTTTGTTTCACTGCATATTACTAATAGCTGCGTTTTCCAGTGCAGTGGTTTATTTGTCTTGAATATGCATGTGTCGGGAATCTGTTCCAGGTTGTCCCTCTGGATAAGGGACATATTTCATGTCCCAAATCCTTGTTTAACCCTTAAACACTACATCGTGGGTGCTCAAAAGAAACCTTTCACTCAGATGATTCTTTGTAGTACCTACAACATGGGGGTCAATCGATTTATAATGGAGATATTGCTGGAAAAGACCAGTTTATTCCTTCTCATCTTCGCCATTGAGAGTTATGAGTAATAAAACAAATCTTTTACGAGTAATTTCGTCCTTTCGGCGTAGGATTGCAAACCTAATACCTCTCTACTTTTCTGCGTTATCCCGGTCCCATATCCCAAATCTTCAGCAGACAACTTTGAAAATGTATTGGTAAAAGTATGAAAAGTCTTGCTTAATATGAGCTATTCTCCTTTTGTCCCAGTGTTTTTAAAAGATGACTGCTACAAAGGTGTCAGAAAGCTTCTGTATAAGGGAAAGGACATGTACAGAATAGATACTGAAATAAATGAGTTTTTAGTTTTTTATCAAAAACACACAATTATCAATGTAGATTTCCCAGTACACTGCTCGCTTCCGGTATTTTCAATGGATATTTATCCCTAATCCCCTTTCCCAAATAAAACAGATCTGCAGCAGATGACTTGGACAGCATTTCGGCAAAAAAGTCCAGGTTTCTGTACTAGGAATGCGATTTTATATTTTGACTGTTCGCATCCAGTGTTACAATGCAATATGTAACGGCGTTATTATATTGAGACTACTAGGCAAAACTATCAAAAATGTCTTAAATGAATGTATAATTATTTAATAGAGTCAAAAACAATTTGGTGAAAGGAAAAATTGTCCATATATGCACTTTCTCCTTTTGCCACAATTTTACAACTCTTTTCAGTAATTACGCTTTCATTCTTAAAGGTTGTCCATGTTTTTACTGAGATGTTTTCGAAGTCGTCTGCTGCAGATTTGTTGTGTTTGTGGGAAAGGGTTAACCCTACCCCATACAGTTAATCTGCAGCAGACATCTGGGCAAAATAAAGATAATAAATACATGTATAGTTATTGAATAGTTTTATTTTTTTTTGTCAAAAGTCTAAATGCGTCTGTAATTGGAAAAGCGTTAAATTATAAAAAAGCTTCTAGTACGTGATTTTCTTTTAGTTTAAATGTTATTTATCTTTCATAGGTATGCACAATACATGACATATCAAAATATATGGATTGAATTAAAAGCTTAAAGCGTATTGTAATTCTCTCCATTTTATTTTTTGGCATGGCTCATCTGTATTATTGAAGACCAAGTTGATTCTGCTCTTAAAGACTTTCAAATATAAGGGGAATAAATCCGTCTTTTCTGCAAATGATCTCTCTTATGACCAAAATAAAACCTCTGTACTGTGAAATGCTCTAAAAATAATTCTTTTGAGTACCCAAAACATAGGGTTATAGATTCAAATATCAATTTTAACCATTTCCCACATTAAAGAAATCTGCGGCAAACGAATTTGAACCATATGGGCAAGAGCGTGAAAAACCTTGGGTTTAATTATAAAAAAGAGTTGAAAATATTGTGGGCAAAATGCTCATTATGAGTAATTTCTCATTTTGCAACTATGTTTTCAAAAAGTCGTCTGCTGCAGAGGCGTCAGAAAGCGTCTGTATGTGGGAAAGGTATAGACATAACTAGTACTAGATAGGCAACACCTTAAGGGTTTCGCGGGATAGAATGAGTGAAGAGGAGCAGAATTATACCGAACTACCAACTGGCCACACGCAATACTAAATATATATGTTATGAATATGTAATTTCAATTCTTACATGATTCAAAACGTAACAATTGATGACACTCAAGGTTTTTTGGCAACACCAAAATTATTTCCGCAAGTCTAAAAGATAAACACACCATACTATTGGTTTTGGCGCCAAAGCGATAACGTTATGACGTCATACCGCTGAAGTGCTGACGTGACGTATACGTCACTTTCCAAGTATTTGGTCACATGAAAATATTTGATTCAAGAGCCCCTATTAAAAGCATTCTCCAACTATCAAAACTAAATGTATGAGAAATCTAAAAACACCGTTGTTTGTACTGGATATTGGACAAGTTTCAGTATGAATTTCAGGTCTCTAGCTGAATCCGTTTTTTGCTGGTGCGAGATCTACAGAAATATGTAGTCAAAATGTCGATTTTTCGGGTTTTAACCTTAAAAATCTCTGAAACTAGATTTTTCCCAGATATAACGAAACCGCCCAGACCTAGATCGCATTGTGGTCTATCAGTGTGGCTTATTTCAGCGAAATCATTCTCACCGATTTCTTTGTCCACAAATCGCTGAATTTTACAACACATTGTGTCCCATTTATAATAGCTGTATAGACATTTGTTCCGTAGAACAGAATAGAATAATTCTGTTCCACTACACTCATTCTATACTCTGAGTCTGCAATGGAGTCAGAGACGAACATTTTCTCACATGCAAGAATCTGCAGCAGACGACTTGCAAAGCCTTAGTCTTTAAGTAATAGCCCTCATACGACAATTCTGCAGCAGACGACTTTGAACATATTTTGTCAAAAAATAGAAAATCTCTATAATTGAATGGATAACCTTTGACTAAAAGTGGAAAACATTCTGGCAAAAGGAGAAATTGCTCGTTTTGAGCAATTTCTCCTTTTGTCACTATGTTTTCAAAAAGCAGTCTGCTGCAGAGGCGTCAGAAAGCCTATATGTGAGGGAAAGGGATAGATAAACATATGAAAAATCTTTATAAATGAAAGTAAAATTATTTAATAGAGTTGAAAACATTGTGGTAATTGCTCACGATAAGCAATTTCTCCTTTTATCACTATGTTTTCAATTGCCGTCTGCAACAGATGTGTGATAACAGCATCTGTATGTGGGAAATGGCTAAGGGTTGCAACTTTGAAAATGGAATTTGACCATTTAGATCACAATGCCCATTGATTTCTAGATTTTCATCGCAATTTGTCTGAAAGTTTTTATGTACTGATAAACAGTTTTTACTGGGATAACAGTCAGTCTGCAGACAGCATTTAAAACCATGTCTAAAGCAAGATCATTATCACTTTTAACCCTTACTTCAAATGTACATCATTCTGAGCAGAAATATGGAAAATCTTTTAAGTTGGAAACATTTTGGAAAAAGTTGCCTGCTGCAGAGGCATCAGAAAGCATCTGTATGTGGAAAACATTGTGAGAAAAGGACAAATTGCTCATTATGAATAATTTCTCCTGTTCTCTTAATGTTTTCTCCTTTATGTGCCATATTTCCCCTGCCCTAGATGATTTCATAGTCATCTAGGTTTAACCACCAGACCCCCCTTTCCTCTTTCCCCCCACCCCCCTTCCTTCATACAACAAATCATAGTTTAAACCCTTTCCCTAAAACATATGCTTTCTCACGCCTCTGCAGCAGACGACTTTTGAAAACAATATGACACAAGATGAAATTGCTCAAAGCAAACATTTTCTCCATTTGCCATAATGTTTTCAACTTTTTGCAGTAATTTTACCTTCATTTATGGAGATTTTTTAGGTTTTTGCCAACACGTTTTCAAAGTCATCTGCAGAATATTTGCTGTATGTGGGAAAGGGTTAAGTTAATGATTTGGATTGAAAACATATATAATAACAGAGACAGGGAGAAGGACATATATAATAACAGACAGAGAATGACATATATATATATAATAACAGAGACAGAGAGAAGGGCATAATATAATAACAGAGACAGAGAGAAGGACATATATAATAACAGTGACAGGTAGAATGACAGAAATTACAACTGTGACAGGGAGAAGGACTGATATATAATAACAGTGACATGGCATGGAGAAAGACAGAAAGAATAACAGTGATAGGGAGAAAATCAGAAATTACAACAGTGACAGGAGTAGGACAGAAAAGTAATTGTGACAGGGAGTACTTAGGACAGAAATAATAACAGTGACAGGGATAAGGCAAACATTACAACAATGACAGGGAGAAGGACAGAAATAATGACAGTGGCAGGGAGAAGGACAGAATTAATGACAGTGGCAGGGAGAAGGACAGAAAGAATAACAGTGGCAGGGAGAAGGACAGAAAGAATAACAGTGGCAGGTAGAAGGACAGAAATATTAACAGTGACAGTTAGAATGACAGAAGTTACAACAGGGAGAGGGAACATAAATAATAACAGTGACAGGGTGAAGGCAAACATTACAACAGTGACAGGGAGAAGGACATAAATAATAACAGTGACAGGGAGAAGGCAAACATTACAACAGTGACAGGGAGAAGGACACAAATAATAACAGTGACAGGGAGAAGGACATACATAATAACAGTGACAGGGAGTAGGCAAACATTACAACAGTGACAGGGAGAAGGACACACATAATAACAGTGACAGGGAGAAGGACATAAATAATAACAGTGACAGGGAGAAGGACATAAATAATAACAGTGAGAATGACAGAAGTTACAACAGGGAGAGGTACAGAAATACTTACAGTGATAGGGAGAAGGCAGGAATTACAATAGTGACAGGGAGAAGGACAGAAAGAATAACAGTGACATGGAGAAGGACAGAAAAAATAGCAGTGACATGGAGAAGGACAGAAACAATACCAGTCACACAGAGAAGGACAGAAGGAATAACAGTCACATGAAGAAGGACAGAAAGAATCACAGTCACATGAAGAAGGGCAAACGAATATACAGTGACATGGAGAAGGACAGAAAGAATATACAGTGACATGAAGAAGGACATATTAAAAATATACAGTGACATGGAGAAGGACATAAATAATAACAGTGACATGGAGAATGAAGAAGGGCATAACGAATATACAGTGACATGAAGAAGGGCATAAATAATATACAGTGACATGGAGAAGGACAAAGAATAACAGTGACAGGGAGAATGAAGAAGGGCATACAGAATATACAGTGACATGTAGAAGGACAGAAAGAATAACAGTGACAGGGAGAAGGGCATAAAGAATAACAGTGGCAGGGAAAAGGACGAAAGAATAACAGTGACAGAGAGAAGGACAGAATATCTGCCCTATCAGCCACATTCTATTTCCATGTCTTGAAGCGCATGGACGTTATTAGACAATTGATTTTACTGTCGCAGGGAAGCCATGTATCACAGACGGTTCCTGCTTCCAGACAGGAGGCCAGCGGCAGGTAACATGTAACATGGAAAAGCTTTTGTCTTTTCAATCTGCAAAATCTTTGGCACCAAACTAACTTTTCTAGATTTATCCTGAAAGTTGTATAAGTTCTGAAGATGATCTTTTCACTAGGAATATTATTACTCTTATTTACCCTTTCTCACATAAATCAAATCTGCAGCAGACAGCTTTGAAATTATCAAGGCAAATATATGGAAATTCTCTCTCTATATATATATATACGAGTATTTATTTAAAATAGAGATAAAAACATTGTTGCAAATGGAGAAATTTCATATGATGTAAATGGTTAATTTCATTTAGATATTTGCTTGCATAGTTTGCTGCTGGGTAATCATTACTTAACCCTTTCCCACATACAACAAATCTGCAGCAGTCGACTGAAAACATCTAGGCAAAAAACATGGGCGTCCCGGGTTCGATCCCCAGTCGCGGCACTACAGTCATGGTATAGTGCCCTTGGGCAAGACACATTTTCTAGTTTCAAGTTTAACCATATATATAGAATTAACTCCATTTTAAAATATGTGAACTTATTGTAATACAGTAGAAAGCATTGTGCCAAATAGAAAAATTGCTCACTCTGAGCGATTTCTCCTTTTGCCAGAAAGCTTTCAAAATGCTGTTTTATAAGGGAACAGGTTATACCATGTCCCTCATACAACAAATTGCTGCAGACGACATTGAAAACATCTTGGAAAAATCATTTAAAATGTCCATAAATGAGTGAGTTTTATTATTAAATGAAGTTAAAAATATTGTGGCAATAATAAACGGAGAAAGTGCTCATCATGAGCAATTTCTTCTTTGGTCACAATGTTTTCAGAAGTCGTCTGCAGCAGAGGCATGGGAAAGGGTTAAAAACTGATTATATTTAAGGGTGTAAAAACATGCAAAATACATTATATACACTGACTACAAAATGAATGTACTAAAACAACAAGTGTGGTAAGTCAATGCACCTTTTACAATTTCCCAAATATAAAATCAGTCAGAGCTCTAGTTAAGGGGCATTTTGCATGTTCTAAAATCCTTATTTAACCCTCTAACCCTATGATGTGGGTACTCAAAAAAAAGACGTTTCTTTTGTTTACACTGACTGTCACATCATTGGGTTTGGTTGGATGATAAGAGAGATATTGTGGGAAAACGAGCTGTATACGCCTCCTTTATCTTGACCTCTGGATGTTTTCTTAACTTAAAGACGACTTTGAACGTATTTTGTCAAAAAATAGAAAAACTCCATAATTGAATGGATAACCTATTACAAAAAGTGGAAAACATTGTGGCAAAAGGAGAAATTGCACATTTTGTGCAATTTCTTCTTTTGTCACTATGTTTTCTAAAAGCCGTCTGCTGCAGAGGCGTCAGAAAGCGTCTATATGAAGGAAAGGGTTAAGCCTCTGCAGCAGACGACTTTTGAAAACATTGTGGCGAAAGAAGTAATTGCTCATAATGAACAATTTCTAATTTTGCCTCGGTGTTTTTGAATCCTTTCAGTTACAACTACACTTTCATTTTTAGAAGTTTTCCATATTTTTTATCAGAAGTTTTCAAAGACGTCTGCTACGTCTCCTTTCCCTCATATAGACGCTATTGGACGCCTCTGCAGCAGACGGCCTTTTGAAAACATAGTGACAAAAGAAGAAATTGCACAAAACGTGCAATTTCTCCTTTTGGCACAATGTTTTCCACTTTTTAACATAGGTTATCCATTCAATTATGGAGATTTTTTATGTTTTGACAAAATACGTTTAAAGTTGTCTGCTGCAGAATTGTCGTATGAGGGTTATGAGTTGTTGTGTTTTGCACTTTCCTTGATAATATATATCTCTGCAGCAAACAGCTTCAGAATCGTTTAAGCTGGACAGGAGAGAAATATTACCTTTTGTAACTGTTGTAATTCAAACATTTTGCTCTCATGCTAATAACTCTTTCCCCCATACAAATGCTTTCTGAGGTCTCTTCAGCAGACAACTTTTGAAAACATCGTGGCCAAATGACAAATTGTTCATTGAGTGCACACTATTTTCAACCCTATTCCAAAACTATTCTTTCATATATAGAATAATATAAATAGTTTTGAAAGAAATCTTGCCTAATTCAGCAAGGAAACTGCAGGTCAAATAGAGCAAGCTAGCTAGGACTGTGCAAGAATGCAACATTTAGATTAAATAAACTTCAATTTTGTAATAAATTGGAAAATATTGTAGGAAAATGAGAAATTGCTATTTAAGAGGGATTCCTTTCATTTACAAATTCCTGTTTAGTGTAATATATTGTAGGAAAATGAGAAATTGCTATTTATGATGAATTCTTTTCATTTACAAGTTCCTGTTCCCTGAAATAACATCCCAAATTAGACTTTGACATTTTAGAAGATTTTGAAGTATCCTCATTTGCAGACTTTTTCAGTGATTTAATTATAGATGATAAGGTAAAGTTATGATTGGTTCTGTAGAACTGTTCTGAGTTATATTGTCCTTTGGCTTGAAATTGTTTGTATTATAAGATTTCATGGCTTACCCTCAATTTCTTTGAAAATGCTTGCAGATATTTTTGTTGGAGTTTGTGCAATTTCAAAAGACTTCCAGCAGGTGCATAATAATACTGTTCAGACACACTACCGTGTGTGTTCAGCACTCTTTGCAAATAAGCAGTCTTTTGCTGTTAACCCTTTCCCTCATATAGATGCTTTCCGATGCCTCTGCAGCAGACGGCTTTTTGAAAACATGGTAACAAAAGAAGAAATGCACAAAACGTGCAATTTCTCCTTTTGTCACAATGTTTTCCACTTTTAGTCATAGGTTATATATCCATTCAATTATAGAGATTTTTCATTATTTGACAAAATATGTTCAAAGTCGTCTGCTGTAGAATTGTCGTATGATGGAAAGGGTTAAACTGTTCCCACATACAACAAATCTGCAGCAGACTACTATCTAGACAAAAACACGGAAAATATCTATAAATGAAGGTATTATTACTGAAAAAAGTTGAAAACATTGTGTCAAAAGGTTAAATTGCTTGTATTGGGCAATTTCTCATTGTGTCAAAGTTGTCTGCTGCAGAGGCTCCAGAAAGCATCCATCGATGGGAAAAAAGTTAACCCTTTCCCTCATACGACAATTCTGCAGCAGACGACTTTTAACATATTTTGTCAAAACATTGATAATCTCTATAATTGAATGGATAACCTATACTATGACTAAAAGTGGAAAACATTGTGTCAATAGGAGAAATTGCTCGTTTTGAGCAATTTCTTGTTTTGTCACTATGTTTTTCTTGGAATCCGCTGTGGTCGAGTGGTTAGCGTCGGGGATTTCGAAGCCGGGTGTCCCGGGTTCGATCCCCAGTCGCGGCAATTCGGTCATGGTGGAGTGCCCTTGGGCAAGGCACATTTTCTAGCCTAGTACTGGTTTGTTCACCCAGGGAACATGAATAATAAAATTTAAATGCGCGCTAAATGACCTTAGCTGTCGATGCGCCATAAAACAATATACATTCATTCACTATGTTTTCAAAAAGCTGTCTGCTGCAGAGGCGTCAGAAAGCGTCTATATGAGGGAAAGGGTTAAATAAATGAAGTCTTTTGTATGACTTATAGTATGTTCTCCTTGGTCAAAACTGTTCCAGAGGTCTAGACAAGACGAATGTTTGATGCAAAGAATAAAAAAGAATTTAAGCCGCAATATTTTGTTGCACATGAAGAAATAAAAAACCAAAACATTTAAATCCACAAACATTAGACAAATTTGATCTGTAGTTATTAATGCAGATATCAGTATTTGAAGATTTAAGTATTATGTAGGATATTTAACCTGGCAGGGTCTGTGTTTTAAGTGAATGAGATGAATAGAGTTAAACTGATCATGAAAAGTGACATATCAGACTAATACTAAAGATAAATGGACAAGAGGTTATGATAAATTTCAATTTGTACCAAAGATAATCAACTATTTGTATCTACACAAGCCCTGTTATGATAAGTTGAAAAGTTTTCAAAATTATTGTGGTAAATGCAAATCGTGATTGCTCATTATAAGCAATTTCTCCTGTGGAGATTTCAAGACCCAAAACATTGAATGGGTATAAAAATATGAAAGATAAACTGGTTTTAGAAATTTACAACACGAGTATACTGCAAAAACACCACTTTATTATTGTTTCATCAAAATGTCGAACGAGCAAATGTCCTTTTTAGCTCGCCAGTACGAAGTACAGGAGAGCTTATGTGTTACCCCCGGCGTCGGCACCGTCGGCGGCGTCGGCGGTGGCGTAGACACCTAGGTTTAAGGTTTGTGTTTAAGGTTTTCATTTGGGTTTTAAGGGTTTATACCTTTGGGAACCATTTGTCATCCATCTACGCACACCACTACACCCGTCCTGACCCTGGGTGAAGGTCAAGATCATTTCTACTTGGTTCTACTTGGTTCAGTTACAAGGTTTAAGGTTTGCGTTTAACGTTTAACATATCACTCTGCATTCACTATTATGACATTGATTGCTTTCATATTTAGTTTATACATTTAGGAACTATTGGTCATCCATCTACGCACACCACTACACCCGTTCTGACCCTGGGTCAAGGTCAAGGTCATTTCTACTTGGTTCAGTTACAAGGTTTAAGGTTTGCGTTTAACGTTTAACATATCACTCTGCAGTCACTATTATGACATTGATTGCTTTCATATTTAGTTTATACATTTAGGAACTATTGGTCATCCATCTGCGCACACCACTACACCCGTCCTGCACCTGGGTCAAGGTCAAGGTCATTTCTACTTGGTTCAGTTACAAGGTTTAAGGTTTGCGTTTAACGTTTAACATATCACTCTGCATTCACTATTATGACATTGATTGCTT
Organism: Serripes groenlandicus; assembly: GCA_031761405.1. Classification (NCBI taxonomy): domain Eukaryota; kingdom Metazoa; phylum Mollusca; class Bivalvia; order Cardiida; family Cardiidae; genus Serripes; species Serripes groenlandicus. The sequence goes on along the minus strand of JASEVX010000430.1, from coordinate 79,471 downwards.
TCATATTTAGTTTATACATTTAGGAACTATTGGTCCATCTACGCACCCCACTACACCCGTCCTGACCCTGGGTCAAGGTCAAGTTATATCAGAGTTATTGCCCCTTTTCTGTCAAAAAATCTAACTTTTTCGTCACGTTTTCAACTAACTTTTTTTCTACTCAAAGGATTAGATTGAAACTTCTGACAAATGTTTATATCAATGTGTGTGATTGGTTCACAAAAGGGGGATAATCCAAATAATTTTATATCATAGTTATTGCCCCTTTTCTGTCAAAAAATTAAATTTTCAAATAACTTTTTTTCTACCCGAAGGATTGGATTGAAACTTCTGACAAATTTTACTTTTTTTTTTATTCGACGTCTGTCGGTCTATTTTTTTTTTTATCCGGCGTCTGTCTGTCTGTCTGTCCGTCACACTTTTTTCGTCACGTTTTCAAATGACTTTTGTTCTACTCAAAGGATTGGATTGAAACTTCTGACAAATGTTTATATCAATGTGTATGATGGGTTCACAAAAAGGGGGATAATCCAAATATTTTTATATCAGAGTTATTGGCCCTTTTCTGTCAAAAATTTAATCTACTCAAAGGATTGGATTGAAACTTCTGACAAATGTTTATATCAATGTGTATGATGGGTTCACAAAAGGGGGATAATCCAAATATTTTTTTCTGCTCAAAGGATTGGATTGAAACTTCTGACAAATGTTTATATCAATTTTTGTGATGGGTTCACAAAAGGGGGATAATCCAAATATTTTTTTATATCAGAGTTATTGCCCCTTTTCTATCAAAAATTAAAATTTTCTGACAAGGCGCCGGCAGGTGACACACGTGCTCCGGGGAGCACTCCATTCTAGTTGAACTTAGAATTTTTGTCAAAAGTATTGAAAAGGTGTATTATCTTGCAATAGGTGATACTGTGCGACTTTACCTAATACTTTAACTGTTCTGAAGTAGGCCCTGATATACGATGGCCCTGATAGGCGAGCTATATTGTCCTCCGACAACTCTTGTTTCGTTCCCGGTTCAAGCAATTACATCACATAGAAAAGCGAATGAAGCAGATAAGGAAAAGAGCAGATAACCATAGTATATGTTATGCTTGCTTTAATATAACGGATAAGCATAAGTGTTTATACAACAAAGTGACGCAATAACGGCGAGATATAGCGTCTTCTGGAGTTCCTTCCTCTTATTACTGCGTAATATATAGGATGAAAGGAACCAGACTTAAATTAGCGCGTATTTTTTGGTTCCCGGTTTGAGAACTATTGAAATAATAAAGCGTATAAGGCTGGTAACCAATTTAGGAGAATGGTTCTCTATTTTACTGTTTAGACTAGATACAGTATGAACTAAAACTGTACATACATTAAATTAATATACTGGCCTTTGTTTTTTTTTTAACTTGTAAAACTCACACATGTATATAAAGTGTAAAAGGGATGTTTTAAAAGTCATTTACCTTAAATTAATATACTTAGAATCCTGATATGTGGTCACACTGGCAGATCTAAAAATCTCCTTGTGCTAAATTTCAAAGCAATCCAATAAGGAATCCACCTCTTTCACCCTAAATATCTCTCTTATTTAATTTATAATAATCCAACCAAACTCTATGTTGTGGGTACTGAAACAATTCTTTTGAGTACCAAGACCATAGGGTTACAGGATCAAATAAGGATTGTATAACATGCAAAATTCCCCTTATCTAGGGCTCTGCAGTGTTCCTTCAATATGGAAAAGGGGTCTATTTTTTCCTTGCCAAGGACAATTTTGTTGTATTGACAGCAGACTTATATAGAAAACATAGTGCAGCTGTTTTATTTGTTTAACGCTTTCCCTCTGAAGCAGACGGCCTTTTGAAAGCGAACCCCCTTTAAAAGCAAAAAAAAAACAGTTTCATTTAGAACTGACACTTGCCCCCCCCAAAATGTGGTTATATACTTTTTTCTTTGTACTTCATATTAACCCTTTTCCTCATATAGACGCTTTCTGACGCCTCTGCAGCACACAGCTTTTTGAAAACATAGTGACAAAAGAAAAAATTGCACAAAACGTGCAATTTCTCCTTTTGCCACAAGGTTTCCACTTTTCGTCATAGGTTATCTATTCAATTATGGAGATTTTCTATGTTTTGACAACATATGTTCAAAGTCGTCTGCTGCAGAATTGTTGTATGAGGGAAAGGGTTAAATTCCACTCAAACCCTAAGAAAGTTTTAAATTTTTACTTGCAAAAGGCAGGTTGAAACCTTTCGCACATACGCCGAGCCCCGGTAGCTCAGTTGGTAGCGATGCGGGCTGTCAATCCAGGGGCTGTGAGTTTGAATTCCAGCTCGGCCAACATTCTTTCCGACGTTCGACAAAAGTCATTGTGACCTGCGTCATTCGTCTTTCACCAATGGGCTGTTTAACAGTCTATGTGGAAAACCAGCCAGTTGCTTGGAAAGTATGTTGCGTGGTGTACTGGTCGCCGTGATATGACTGAAAAATTGTTGAAAATAGCGTTAAACCCCAATCAATCAATCAACTTTCACACATACAGCATATCTGCAGCAGAAAAGTTTGTGAGCAATTTAAAATTCTCCTTTTGCAATAATTATTGTGATCGCCAGTTGTCTGGCGTCCGGCGTGCGTCGTCTGTCCGTCCGTCCATCAACATCTTCTCCTCAGTAACCAGTGGGTCAATTGGGATGAAACTTCACAGAAAGCATCCTCTCAATGACCTCACCAGAATTCCTTCAAATTCTTCTTCTCCCAAACTGTATGGCAGATTTTCAAATAATATGGCTATATATATATAGTAAAAACAAACTTTAAAAATCTTCTCCTCCGAAAATGTCAATTTTCAAATAATTTTGTCGAAATGTTCCTAGGGTGACCCTCTATCAGATTACTTTAAGCCATGTTGATTGGTCAAAAACTATGGCCGCCAGAGGGCAGGGATTTTATGGCTAAAGTGAAATAAAATGAAATCAGGTGAGCAATTCAGGGCCATCATGGCCCTCTTGTTTCAAAATCCTATGCTGCAGATGCACGAAAACGTGTCTGCAAGTGGGAAAGGGTAAATTGCAAGGAACAATCAGGTAAGTTCTCATTTCAAAGACTGTAATTATTAATAATTACAGTTAAATGTTAAAGCATCCTTGTCATTGTTTCAGATACAAAATGGTTTACTGTATGGAATGATATTGCATGCAAGTGTTTTCTGCTCAAATCCTGTCAGGTCTAAGTGTTTCTGAGCTTTAATCTGGGATTATTTCAATTAAATGTTTTATTTCCTGTCTGCAGCGAACATATTCTAAAAACAGAAAATGTAAAAAATGTTCTAACCCTTTCCCACATGTAGATGCCTCTTGACACATCTGCAGCCGACGACTTTTAAAACCATTTAGGCAAAAGGAGAAATTGCTCATGATGATCATTTGGCACAATGATTATAACTCTATACTCACTAATTTTCTTTCATTTAAAGAGAATGTACGTAATTTTGCTTAGATGTTTTCTAAGTCGGCTGCTGCTGCAGATTTGTTGTATGTCAAAAAGTTATGTCGAACATCGTATATGAATGAGTGTTGTATGTTGAGTGTTGTATACTAAAAGGCCTTAACTCTTTCCCACAAACAACAAATCAGCAGCAGACGACTTTGAAAACATCTAGGCGAAACTATGGATTAAACTTCAAAATATAAAAGTATAATTCTTGATTAATCCTTTCCCTCATATAGACAGTTTCTGGCACCTCTGAAGCAGACAGCTTTTTGAAAACATAGTGACAAAAGAAGAAATTGCTCACAACGAGCAATTTCTCCTTTTGCCACAATGTTTTCCACTTTTAGTCATAGGTTATCCATTCAATTATAGAGATTTTCAATTTTTTGACAAAATATGTTCAAAGTCTTCTGCTGCAGAAATGTCGTATGAGGGAAAGGGTTAAAGTTGAAAACAGCCACAGTGGCAAAAGGAAAAATTACTCATTATGTTTTCAAAAGTCGTCTGCTGCAGATGCGTCAGTATGCGTTTCTACAGGGGCGTAGCTTGGCAATAATCAATGTGTAGGCCGTCTCATGAGAAAATCAACAATGTTGATTGGTCGAAAAACATGGCTGCCAGAGGGGCGGGGCTATTTTGCCTTATATGGCAATAGTGAAAACTTTATAAATTTTCTCCTCCAAAAATGTCAGGCCGATTTTCACATTTTGTAGAAATGTTCCTTAAGTGACCCACTATTAGATTCCTTCAAGCCATGTTGATTGGTCGAAAACTATGGCCACCAAGGGGCAGGGCTTTTATCGACCCGGATCAGCCTAAGCATGCCACACAGGCCTACCCGGATAGACACTTTTCGCTTCCTGTGGATTTTCTGTTTCAGGAATCACTACTCTATACATTTATCCCCCTAAGACGGAATGTGTCGGCTGGATCAGTCTGCCCGGACAGCGCAGGCTGATCTGGTCGATACATTACGCAGTATCTATTGCCTCAGCTGCATTTTTGGGGCATTTTGAGAAAAAATGTGTAGGCACATGCCTACAGTGCCTAAAGGGAGCTACGCCCCTGTTATATGAGGGAAAAGGTCTTATAAGTCTGTCAAAGATAATTTGAAGGACACCAGAGTCTACTGACTGTTTCAAAGTCATGTATACTGTTGTAAAATTCAAAGAGCAAAACGTAAAATCTTGTGAAGGAAAAGTATTAGTTCAGTGCCTGGTTCCAATATGTCTAGATTAAAGTTTATAAATAGATTTATGATTGCTTAACCCTTTCCCTCATATGGCAATTTTGCAGCAGACGACTTTGAACATATTTTGTCAGATGGATAACCTATGACTAAAAGTGGAAAACATTGTGACAAAAGGAGAAATTGCACTTTCTGTGCAATTTCTTCTTTTGTCACTATGTTTTCAAAACGACAGCTGCTTTAACCCTTTCCCTCATACGACAATTCTGCAGCAGACGACTTTGAACGTATTTTGTCAAAACATAGAAAATCTCCATAATTAAATGGATAACCTATGACAAAAAGTTGAAAACATTGTGTCAAAAGGAGAAATTGCACGTTCTGTGCAATTTCTTCTTTTGTCACTATGTTTTCAAAAAACCATCTGCTGCAGAGCCGTCAGAAAGCGTCTATATGAGGGAAAGGGTTAAGTTTATAAATAGATTTATGATTGCTTAATATAACACAAGGTCACTCAATCAAGGTGTAATTTAATTATAATGATACATTAACCTGCTAGAACTATTTAACTTTTATTTTGAAATAATTAGAAGAAATTCAGGGAAACATGTTCAACCTTACCCTTTCCCACTTGCAGACTCATTTTTGAAGCATTTGCATCATAGGACTTTAGAATACATTGTGGCAAAAGATGAGCAATTTCTTCCTTTGCCTCAATGTTTTTAACTCTGTTCAATAATTAAACTTTCATTTATAGATTGATGTTTTCCAAATTTTGAACCAGATGTTTTCAAAATCGTCTGCTACAGAATTCTTGCATTTGAGATTTTATAGTTGTTGATTCAGTTGCTTGAAAACACCAGATTATTAAGATATTGAGCACCTAGAAACAATTCCTTTTCATTCCACAATGTTGTGAAAAGTGTTCAGCTGCAGAATTGTCAGAATGTATGATGGAATGGGATGAGGCCTTATTGAAAGCATTGTGGGTTAAGGAGAAATGTTTCATAACTCTAAGCAATAATTTCTTTTACCACCATGCTTTCTGTAGATGTCTGTTGCAAACTCAATTTGACCCGTCTTCGGTAGACTTTGAAGCAAAGAATAAATTGCTGACACAATACACACAAGCTCTCCATTTGCAACATGCTTTCAATTTAATTCAATTATTATAATTTCATTCGTAAATTTAGATTTTACGTAACTCTGTCTAGATGTTTTTTAATGTCTGCTGCAGATTTGTCGTAGGTGAAAAAGGGTGGAGACCTCCTGCTCAATTAGATATTACCTTCATAGTGTATGACAGACTTGGAGATATTATTGAAAAGGCTTCCAGAGGTCCAGATAAGGAGGGGGTTATTCAGCTCTTTCCCCCACAATTTCTGCTGCAGATGGATCTACAAGTAGGAAGGGGTTAAACAGGCCGAATCAAAATAATGTTATCAGCTTGTGTTCGCTATATCTAGCCCTTATTTATGACCAAACACAGAGTACAGTTTAGGATAAAACAATGTGTTTTACTTTCCTTATCTACTGCCCAATGTCTGGTCAATAAAGCTTGAACTTTTCAGCCAAACTCAGTAACTGTTCAAATATACACAGAGGTCCAAGATAAGGGGGGGGGGGGGGGCAAACAGCTGTTTTCCCCACAATATCTCTCTTATTATTTAAGCCAATCAAATGTTGTGGGTACTCAACGGAATCGTCTCACTCAGCTGTTTTCCCCACAATATCTCTCTTATTATTTAAGCCAATCAAATGTTGTGGGTACTCAACGGAATCGTCTCACTGAGACGATTTTTTTGAGTACCCACAACATAGTGTTAGAGGATCAAATAAGGATTTCAGAACATGCAAAACGCCCCTGATCTAGAGCTGTGAAAAGCATCTCTTAACATATATGTTACATGCATTTCAAATATTTCAATATACCTGACAGTAATCATGGTTGATTGCTGCTTCCTGAAGACAGAACTATGGCTCCTGCCATTATCCGCGGTGGTTATTAACCCCCTATTCTGAATAGATGTCAGAGGTGCAATCATTTGGATGCATATAGGTGTATCAGCTATTAACCCTTTCCCTCATATAGATGCTTTCTGACGCCTCTGCAGCAGACGGCTTTTGGAAAACATAGTGACAAAAGAAGAAATTGCTCAAAGCGAGCAATTTCTCCTTTTGCCACAATGTTTTCCACTTTTAGTTATAGGTTATCCATTCAATTATAGAGATTTTCTATTTGTTTACAAAATATGTTCAAAGTCGCCTGCTGCAGAATTGTCGTATGAGGGAAAGGGTTAAGAAATTGATGCGGGAGAGGACATTTCCACCCTGTCCCAGTACCTAGATGCATCCAAAAGTTAAAAATAAAACTATGGAATTAGTAAATTGTGGCAGATGGAAAAAAGAGCTCATTATTAGACAGTTCTCCTTTTGCCTCAATGTTTTTAAAAAAATTGTCTGCTGCAGAATTTATCAAAAAATGGCTATAAATACACAAACTATTTTTTTTTAAGACAAGGGTCACCCATAAAGCCTCCAAATCCATTTACTTGCTTTTTATATACCCCCTGGGTAGAAAGTTTTGGAAATTAAAATTCCTCATAGTGCCATTTTAACCTACTTGCTGTTTCTCTAAGCTGCAAATTGGTAAATTTAGACTCTTTTAAACCCTTTCCCACCTACAGACGCATTTTGACGTATCTGCAGCAGACGACTTTTGAAAACATCATGACAAAAGGAGAAATTACTCATATCGAGCAATTTCTCCTTTTGCCACAATGTTTTCAACTTTTTTTCAGTAATTATGCCTACAATTATTATAGAGATTTTCCATATTTTTGAGCAGACATTTTCAAAGTTGTCTGCTACAGATTTGCTGTATGTGGGAAAGGGTTAAACTCTCTCCCACATACAATATATCTGAAACAGACGTCTTTGAAGCAATTCTAGACAAAAACATGAAAAATCTCAATATTTATATAAAATAATTATTATTGGATATATTTGAAATATTGGGGTAAAAGGGGACATTGCGCATGATGAGTCAGAGCAACTTCCTCATTTGCCATAATGTTTTTCAAAAATCGTCTACTGCAGATGTGTCAAAGTGTGTCTGCAAGAGGAACACTCACTGAGGGGCGTTCAAACCTTGTTTGAACCCCATCAATAACTTTCTTTCTGCAACAGAGGACAAATATCTAAGAGTTGTGGGAAAAAAAGATGAGCAATTATTCCTTTATCCACAATGTGTTCAAAAGTCTTGTGCTGCAGACGCATCCGAAAGCATCTGTATATTGGAAAAGGTTAATATTAGAATTTATTCCTTTGCTGTGGACTTTAATATTTAATTTGATGTGATGTATTTTTGGGGGTTGTCTAGCTTTCAAAAACAATTTGGCAAAAAATAAATTAACGTCTGGAAATCTTGAAGTATTGAGTGGATACAATTTAGTCAAAGATGCACATATAGATAGATCTTAGGGAATGAATTTGTTATCCTATTGCAGAACATATTGGTTGAATATATTGACCTCAGACTTTGTAATGCATCATTCGAGGCAGACATTGTACTATTATTGATGAATGTTCATAATGCCTTATTGAAATGTTTAATTTAAAGACAATTAGCAAACAGGTGGCCTGTATTACAGCTTTTAACCCTTTCCCTCATACGACAATTCTGCAGCAGACGACTTTGAACATATTTTGTCAAAACATGGAAAATCTCCATAATTGAATGGATAACCTATGACAAAAAGTGGAAGTGGAAAACATTGTGGCAAAAGGAGAAATTGCACGTTTTGTGCAATTTCTTCTTTTGTCACTATGTTTTCAAAAAGCCGTCTGCAGCAGAGGCGTCAGAAAGCGTCTATATGAGGGAAAGGGTTAACCTCACAGTTATTAGTCGCCGGGCAGAAGCCCGCGACTTCTATTTTTAATAGCTTTTCGGAAATCACATGGGAGGGCGGCTTATTATTAGAAAGAAACAAATCTAGATGATTTGAACATATTACAATTGTGGTTGTTTACGAACACTAATAAATGACACATCTAAAATGAAATAAATATTCCGATTTTTTAATGTTTGCAGTTTTTTTTATTTCACTCGCATTTAAGTTTTTTGTCTTATTTACGAAGACAAAAGTGGTCCCTTCAAGACGTGAACCAACACCCCCTAATGCAGACTCTTATGTGTCATCATTGAGGTCAATTTCGGATTCTCCTTTTAATAGCAATTTTAACTTACTAAATGTTGTTTTCATGTTCAAAGAGATGTCTTGATTTGTGTAGAATTCATTTAATAATGTTAATCCATGAATATCTAAAGTAGGAACTGTTTCTAAGCTAAATATAGACCCTATTCTGTTGTGTAGTTTCGTGACCTTTAACATCGATTTTCGCGCATGCGCATTTCGATATGAAAAAGCGAGTGATATTATTTTATTTTAGACAAGTACAAGACGAATGTTTGACGCAAAGCGTCAAAGAGAAGCCGCAATATTTCGTTGTACATGTAGAAATAAGAAAAAAAGAACATTTTTAAATCCACAAACAATAGAACAATTTAAACTGTAGACGGTAATGCTGATATATTTCTCCTTTTGAAGACTTTTGTTTTCTTCAAATTACCTCCCTTTAAAGCAATACCAGGATATTTACCTTGTGATTCGAATAAGATTGACAAACATTGAAATTATATGAATGAATACTATTATTTAAATAAGTAACAACAGCAAAATTAAATTTAAGCCAGATAAATGTGTACACATTTCGTTAATTTTTTATAGATACCCTAATGTATAGGTATGTATATAAAATTTATAAGCAAATGTTTTCATTACTACGTTCCTAATGTTTGAATAGACCAAGGAAAGTCAAGAATACATAAATAAATCAATGCAGTCTTTTCCGGCGACATTGATGCCTTGCATCAACTTTCTCTTGTTGCTTACAGTATTGAATACTAAATTGAATTACATTATGACTTTATTATAACATGTAAAAGTCTAACAAGGTTGAAAAGATGCGTGGCTGGTGCGGTCATATTTAAGGGCCTCATGGGATACTCTTCTGACCTACATTTCGTGCGCCAGATGCATGCAGGTTTCACCTTGTGAGTTTTGCTCTTCTTGGTGAGCTTCCATTTGGAAACAGTGCAGGAAAAGGAGGACTCACAGAAGCAGGAAGGGGCGAGCGATCTCAAAAGAGATCGTGTCTGCCTCTGAGAGGAGTAGCTTGGAGTTTGACGGGTTTTCTCAATCAAACTCTGTGAGCTCGAAGTGCGAGAGTGATAGAGCTGTTCACTCTTTGACCTTCACAGCTGTCCCACTTTCAGCTTAGGCTGATCCTGACCTGGGTTAAGCGGGACAGTCGGGTTAGAATTACTCTCCCGGCAAATGTTGGTCTTCGGACTGGACACCCGGTAGAGATAGTGGTGGGCAGAGCAATCTCCCATCTACTAAACCACATTATCTGCCACCGGGCACTAAGGCTCAATCTTCGGATTGGGCCCTGTTAGTGCCAACTCATGATAGAAATTCTTCGGAACTCTACAGGATTCCATTGCTTGACCGGTCATAGCCATTCGGGCAACTGGGCACCATGCAACCGAACACCTCCGTCTTCGGACTTAGGAATTTGTACACCGGGCAACCGGGCAATGTTTTCGGACATAGCCAATCAGACACCGGGCAACCAGTTAATGTTTTCGGACATAGCAAATCGGACACCGGGCAACAGACCATCGGGCACTGGGCAACCGGGTGTCAGTTACCACCGGGATTACTCCCGGACAGGTGAAACTGCCTTTGATGATCGGGATGCCGGGCACCAGGCACCGGGCACTGGTCATCAACCATGGGACATCGGGAGTACCTGTCAGATAAAATCTTTCAGCCTCCGGGGAGAAGAGAGTACGTCTCTAAGGACTACACTCCTCCCCAGTACCACTCCTCGTACCAAATGGTAGAAAGAGTCGATGACCAACGGTATTATAAGGGAAAAGATTCTGTTGAATTCAGAAATCAATCCCTTATGCCAGCCTACCAGGATCAGCAGACCTCAGTTTATGTGGAACAACTGATCCCGGAAGGACACCTCTCTCGGAGGCAGTTCTTTGACAGGGAATCCCTGGATCAGGTTCACTTTGTGAACTCTGAGAAAGGGAGGCTGAGACCATCACATACAGTGAGCTCCGCCCCGACGATTGATCCCATGCGACCTCATTCCCCTTCGGAAAGAGGATCTATATCAGAGGATCAATTATCGATCATGGCCGCTTGTCACAATTCATGGAGGAATGGGAAAGTATCACAGAGGATCGTTGGATCTTGTCTGTGATTCAAGAAGGGTGCTTAATCCCCTTCGTCCCCTTTGCTGACAAACGTCCCTATCGATCTGTCTTCTCATCCTGCCATGTCAGAAGTAATAGCATCACTTCTAACAAATAATGCCAAAGAGAGGGTTCTCAACCCCTATTCTCGGTGTTTCTACAGCCATCATTCCCTTGTTCTAAAGAAAGACGGCCAGTGGAGACCGGTAATAGACTTACCGACTCTGAATCTGTCTATTCCGGTCGAGAAGTTCAAGATGGAAACATCCCGCCCCATCAAGAATGCTATCCGGGTAGGTGACTGGGCGATCTCTTTAGACCTAACGCCTATTATCACGTACCGATCGCTTACTCATCGAGGAAATACCTTCGATTCATGGTAAACAGGGAAGTGTTCCAATTCAGGGCACTTCCCTTCGGCCTCAAGTCCGCCCTGCGAGTATTTACGAAGATTATAAATGCTAATGGAGCCTTTCTGCGTATGCAGGGCCCCCCTTAACCTATCACAGCCTGCGAACTGTGGTCCCTCAGACGTAGACATGGTCCTGTGGCCTGTCTGGGCTATTAAGTTTTATCTTAAGAGAGCCGAGGGTTCTAGGAGCTGCAGAAAGCGGTTATTTCTATCTCTTATAGGGGAAAAGGATATCTCAGCAGCATCTATTTCCCGCTGGATATCCTCTACCATTAAATTAGCTTTATATAAAGACCTTTTCGATCGTGATCTATCTTTTTGCGGATTCGTCTTCATGAAATTAGATCCCAGTCTGCAAGCTGGGCCTTCTCTAATAATGTTCCTCTAGAGGACATACTTCGCGCAGCGGTGTGGAAGTCAGAATCAACTTTCTCTTCCTTTTATCTGCGCTGTTTATCGTCTCAAGCAGAAAATCTCTTCTCTCTGGGTCCACTAGTGGCTTCTAAGCGAGTTGTAACCTAATTTCTAATACCAAAAAAAAAATACACAAATCGGTAATGAAACTGTTTATGTTTTAATTCATTATTGCCTTTTATAAGCTGTTGTGTTCAAATTTAGTAGTGCCAAAGATACTCATGTTACCAGGTGCTATGTTGTTATTGTGTTGGACGATATTCCCGACCGATGCTACAAAGTCATCAGGTATTAAATGACTGGTAACATATATTTTATTAGAATATACTTACCAGTCATTTTAGATTACGCCCCCCCCCCCCCCACCCCGCATCGTCACCGAACACTTAACTGTGGAAATTAAAAGTGACGTGTGCGCATGTGCAACGGTATTTACCGGCGGCCATGTATATCACACAGCGCGTTACTTTCTAATAAAAATATGTTTTACTTTAAAAAACTTCATATTAATTGTTTAATAAAAATGGCGGCCAAGCAAAAAGTAGCAAAATGACAAAACTGTATAATTCCATTCTTATTAACTTTCTTGTCTGATTTCAAGATAATTAAGCAGAAATTAAGCCTAAAACATTGGACTGATTTCTGAACCAAACATCAAAGGGATCATAGTTCTTCTTGTCGTTTCCTTTCAAATTGTTCAAAAGAATTAATGCCTTATTTAACCCTTTCCCTCATATAGACGCTTTCTGACGCCTCTGCAGCAGACAGCTTTTTGAAAACATAGTGACAAAAGAAGAAATTGCACAAAACGTGCAATTTCTCCTTTTGCCACAATTTTTTGCACTTTTTGTCATAGGTTATCCATTCAATTATGGAGTTTTTTTATGTTTTGACAAAATACGTTCAAAGTCGTCTGCTGCAGAATTATCATATGAGGGAAAGGGTTAACTGATAAGCTGTTTTATTTACAGTTTCCACTCTTTGCAGTTTTATTCCCACTTTGGATAAAACAAAAATCACTGATATTAACCGTTTAAGTTGCTACTCTGCTATCACTCAGGTGATCGATTTAGAGCCATCTCGGTCCTCTTGTTGGAGTGCAGTGGACCCATCATTGTATCCGGACTCCATGATCGATGAATTTTTACAAATCATAACTCTTTCTCACCTACAGATGCATTCTTAAGTATCTTCAGCAGATAACTTTTGAAAACATTTTGGCAAAAGAAGAAATTACTCATAATAAGCAATTTCTCCGGTTGCCATAATGTTTTCAACCCTATCAATAATTTTTGTTTTATTTATAGAGAATTACCATTTCCTTGCCCAGATGTTTGTTAACCCTTTCCCACATACAACAAGTTTGATCAAGCAATTTCTCCTTTTGTCACAATGTTTTCAAAAATCGTCTGCTGCACAGGCGTCAGAAAGCGTCTGTATGTGGGAAAGGGTTAAAGTCATCTGCTGTAGATTCGTTGTAAGTTGGAAAGAGTAAGTCATATAATTATGTTGCACCCTAGATATGAATAATAATGATCAATGCACTTAAAAGCAATTGATTGATTTGGGTTTTCCACATTCAATAATTCTGCATCAAATGACTTTGAAACAATCTGGGCATCTCTAGCCTGGCAAACATACTTTCCAAAGTTTGTTAACCCTTTCCCTCATACGACAATTCTGCAGCAGACGACTTTGAACTTATTTTGTCAAAAAAAAGAAAATCTCCATAATTGAATGGATAACCTATGACTTAAAGTGGAAAACATTGTGGCAAAAGGAGAAATTGCTCGTTTTGAGCAATTTCTTCTATTGTCATATGTTTTCAAAAAGCCGTCTGCTGCAGAAGCTTCAGAAAGCGTCTATATGAGGGAAAGGGTTAAAAGCAATTGATTGATTTGGGTTTCCCACATTCAATAATTCTGCATCAAATGACTTTGAAACAATCTGCCAGGGCATCTCTAGCCTGGCAAACATACTTTCCAACGTTTGATAACGAAAGGTCAATGAGACATTGCCAGTGTCAATCATCATCTTCAAACAATAGACTAACAGGCTATCTGTAAAAGCAGTCAGTTGATCGGAAAGACTGTTGTGTGGAGTACTGGTGTGTGTTGAAAGCCAGGAAACACATCGGTAGGTGAGCTGGTTGTCGTGATAATTGTCTGAAAATATGCTGAAATATGCGTTACGCCCAAACAATCTATCAATCCCATTGGTGGATGACAAATGACGATGATTTTTTTTCCACTTTTGTCAATTATTAGAATAATAACTATTCCCATGCGTAATACTAAGAAGGAATAAGAATACTGTAACTTAAAAAAGTACAAATTTAGCAGATGGATAGCCGTTTCTGACATGCGACACATTTTGTCGGCATCCGCTGCAGACGTCTTTAAAGACAGTTTGTCAAATGGCACAATTTCTTTTTTTCCCAAAATGTTTTGTTCCTTATTCCAATATTATACTCAGTCATTTATGGTGATTTTTATATATTTTACAGAAGTTGTCGGTTTGCAGATTTGCTCTTTGTGGGAAATTAAAGGCAAAGTACCCTTCTCCTCATATAGATACTTTCTGACGCCTCTGCAGCAGACGACTTTTGAAAACATTGTGATAAAGGGAGAAATATGGCTCAAAACGAGCAATTTCTCCCTTTGCCACAATGTTTTCAACTCTATATATACAGCAATATAACCCTTTTAGTTATGGAGATTTTTTAACCCTTTCCCTCATATAGACGCTTTCCAACGCCTTTGCAGCAGACAGCTTTTTGAAAACATAGTGACAAAAGAAGAAATTGCACAAAACGTGCAATTTCTCCTTTTGCCACAATGTTTTCCACTTTTTGTCATAGGTTATCCATTCAATTGTGGAGATTTTGACAAAATACGTTCAAAGTCGTCTGCTGCAGACTTGCCCAGTGTGGGAAAGAGGCATAAGGGAGATCCTATCAATCGTGTGTGTATTGCACTACAAAGTGGATCAACATATTGTTGCACTGTCAATTTGCATTGCAACTCTATAATCGGTATACCCTTTCACACATGCAGCAAACAGTCACATTTGAAAAACATTGTTGCAAAAGGGGATATATATAATTTGCTCAAAATGAGCAGTTTCTACTTTAAATGCCACATTGTTTTCAACTTTATCCAATAAATACACAATCACTGGTTGATAATTAAATCCCATATTTTGGCCCAGCTGTTTTTCCGAAGTTGTCTCCTGCAGACTTTGTGTATGAGGGAAAAGGGTTAAGTGCCATGCACAATTTGCATATCCAACGTTGTGTTATATTGTTCAAACATTTTCCACCTGTTTTTTATTAACCCTTTCCCTCATACAGACACTTTCTGACGCCTATGCAGCAGATGCTTATTTGAAAACATAGTGACAAAAGAAGAAACTGCTCAAAACGAGCAATTTCTCCTTTTGCCACAATGTTTTCCACTTTTCGTCATAGGTTATCCATTCAATTATAGAGATTTTCTATGTTTTGACAAAATATGTTCAAAGTCGTCTGCTGCAGAATTTTCGTATGAGGGTAGGGTTAACCATTCACCAGGTGGAATGTTTTCATTTCCCACTCGCAGACACGCATTGACCCATCGTCAGCAGACGATATTTTTTCAAACATTGTGGGAAAAGGAGTAATTGCTCATATTGAGTGAATTTGATTCATTTGAGAAAGCTACGTAAACTTACGAGTTTGGAAATCAAACACAAAATTAACCCTTTTCCACTTTCAGATGCCTTTCAAAGCATTAACCCTTTCCCTCATACAACAATTCTTCAGCAGACGTCTTTGAACATATTTTATCAAAAAATATAATTTAATTGATAACCTATGACTAAAAGTGAAAAACATTGTGGCAAAAGGAGAAATTGCACGTTTTGAGCAATTTCTTCTTTTGTCACTATGTTTTCAAAAAGCCGTCTGCTGCAGCGGCGTCCGAAAGCGTCTATATGAGGGAAAAGGTTAACAGCTGCAGACATCTTTTGAATACATATGTGTCTGAAACAGAAATTGCTCATGACATGCAACTTCTCATCGTACAACAATGTTTTTCAACTCTTTCCCACATACAACAAATATGCAGCAGACGACTTCAAAAACATGCCTTAAAAAAAAAGCCTGGAAACTTCCTTCAAATGATAGTACAATAATTGAATAGAGTTGAAAACATGGTGACAAAAGGAGAAATTGCTTGTTATGAGCAATTTCTTCTTTTGACGCCATGTTTTCAAAAAGCCGTCTGCTGCAGATCAATAATCAGAAAGCGTCTTTATGAGGGAAAGGGTTAACTCTATTTAATTATATATTTTAACCCTTTCCCTCATATAAACGCTTTCTGACGCCTCTGCAGCAGACGGCTATTTGAAAACATAGTGACAAAAGAAGAAATTGCACAAGACGTGCAATTTCTCCTTTTGACACAATGTTTTCCACTTTTAGTCATAGGTTATCCATTCAATTATAGAGATTTTCTATTTTTTGACAAAATACATTCAAAGTCGTCTGCTGCAGAATTGTTGTATGTGGGAAAGGGTTAATTTAACTCTGTCACACATACAACAAATCTACAGCAGATATGTCATAATCATAAATGAAAGTAAAATTATTTAATACAGTTGAAAATATTGTGGCAAAAGGAGAATCAGAAAGCATCTGTATGTGGGACAATTTAACCCTCAATTCCCTCATACGACAATTCTGCAGCAGACGACTTTGAACTTTATTTGTCAAAAAATAGAAAATCTCTTTAATTGAATGGATAACCTATGACTAAAAGTGGAAAACATTGTGGCAAAAGGAGAAATTGCTCGTTCTGAGCAATTTCTTCTTTTGTCACTATGTTTTCAAAAAGCCGTCTGCTGCAGGGGCGTCAGAAAGCGTCTATATGAGGGAAAGGATTTAAGGGCACAAAATAATACCCATTTGTTTGGTTCTCTGCGAGCATATTTAAGGGTAAGGGTAAGACGTATGGAAGACTAAATGTTTATACCACAGACAGACATAACATGCACACAAAAGACTTTGAAAACCTGTAACATGTTGGAAATATTACACTGGAGGCATATGAATCATAGAAGCAGTCATATTATTTACCCTTTTCGTTTCGTACACGTATATATATGCAGATGCATTTAGACACATTTACAGCAGATGAATTTTGAAGTCATTCGGTTGCAAAAAGGAGAAATAGTTCACCAAGAGCAATTTCTCATTTTGCCACAATGTATTGAACTATTGAATAATTATTCTTTCATTTACATAGATTTCCCGTGTATTTGTCTAGACTGAGTTTCAAAGTTGTCTGCTGCAGGAGAATTTGTTCAAAAGTGGGCAAAAGGTTAACGGAGTTATATAGCTTGTCCCGTAAATGTTACACAGTGCATTTTACTCGTTGACCTCCACTCATTAGTTACAAAATATGATTATATCGTTCGTTCCGCAGTTATGAAACCAGTCATATCACTTTTGATTGCTTCTTAATTCAACCGAATGTGAGAGATACGGAGTTGAAAGGTCGACAGAGTAAAATGACATTTATCTTTGAAAAAAGTGGTAACTGCTTTCTTTTAAGCCCTTTCCCTCATATAGACGCTTTCTGATGCCTCTGCAGCAGACGGCTTTTTGAAAACATAGTGACAAAAGAAAAAATTGCACAAAACGTGCAATTTCTCCTTTTGCCACAATGTTTTCCACTTTTTGTCATAGGTTATCCATTTAATAATAGAGATTTTCTATGTTTTGAGAAAATATGTTCAAAGTCGTCTGCTGCAGAATTGCCGTATGAGGGAAAGGGTTAAGCCCTTTCTATAACTATTATATGTCTGCAGTAGATGACTGGTGAAACTATGGAAAATCTCTTTACAATTGAAAGCAATATTATTGAATACAGTTAAAAATATTTAACAAGAAGAGAAAATGGTCAGTATCGATCCTTTCCCTCATACGACAATTCTAAAGCAGACGACTTTGAACATATTTTGTCAAAAGATAGAAAATCTCTATAATTGAATGGATAACCTATGCTTTATAGTGGAAAACATTGGCAAAAGGTGAAATTGCTCGTTTTGAGAAATTTCTTCTTTTGTCACTATGTTTTCAAAAAAACGTCTGCTGCAGAGGCGTCAGAAAGCATCTATATGAGGAAAAGGGTTATAATGAAAAGTCTGCTGAAGATATGTCAAAATGTGGGAAAGGGTGTTGGAAGTTAAATTCTCCCTTTGCCGCAATATTTTCAACTCTATTCAATACTTAAACTTTCAATTGTAGATATTTTCGTATTTTTGCCCAGATGATTTCAAGGTCGTTGGCTGCAGCGTTTTTAAAAGTTGTTGCTATATCTCAGCTTTCTGAAGCCTCTGAAGCAGATGACTTTTGAACACATTGTGGCTATATGAGAAATTGTTCATAATAAGCAATTTCTCCCTTGGCAAATCTATTCTAAAACTAAACATTTATGTAAAGAGATTTTTATATTTTTATCCAGATTATTTCAATGTCGTTTGCTGCATAATTTGTGTATGTGGGAAAGAGTTTAGCTGGATGTTTTAAAAGGGAAAGGGTCCGTTATAGTCCTGGCTTCGAATTCAGTGGCAAGATAAAGAGTTCTAATTTGCTTAATTTGCATAATTAGTGTGCTCGTCTTTAAAATTTAATTACTTATTTCCCATTGACCCTTTCCCCACATACAAATGTTTTCAAATGGTGAATGCTGCAGATGCGTCAATTTAATGTGTCTGTAAGTGGGAAAAGGTTAAAATTAATGGTAATTGTGTCCTTTTGAATTCAGTACAATGGAACGGGTTACACAACCTTTTATTGAGGACCAGATAAGAGGCGTTTTTCATGTTCTAAAATCGGTAATGGAACCCCTTATGACCTATGTTGTGGGTACTCAAAATAATTGCTAAATAAGACAATTCTTTCGAGTGCCCACTAGACAGGGGTTGGTTTCGTGATTTAAGTGAAATATTTGGGAGCAAAAAAGCTTTTACCCATCTTATGAAGACCTCGGCAGAAAGTGCTTTAGAAAGGTCATGTAGTGTGTTACAATCATTATGTTCCCACATACGACAAAACTGAAGCAGACAACTTTTGAAAACATCTCTATGAAAATAGATCATATATCTTTAAATATAATAGAAACATTGTGTGAAAAAGAGAAATTGCTTGTTACAAGCAATTTCTCCTTTTCCAAAAATGTTTTCAGAAATCATCTGCTGCATGTGTGTGTCAAATTGCGTCTGCATGTGAGAGAGTTTTAGATAGCCTCTCATTGGTTCACTATTTTATAAATAGAAGATATCTTTCTCTGTTAATCCTTAACCTCATATAGACGCTTTCTGACGCCTCTGCAGCAGACAGCTTTTTGAAAACATGTCGACAAAAGAAGAAATTGCTCAAGACGAGCAATTTCTCCTTTTGTTACCATTTTTTCTACTCTATACAATTCTTTTTAAGAGGGTTTCCAATGTTGTTCATGTTAAAAAAGGTGACAGTTGAATGCAACAGGTCCTTATTTTACAAAGCTCCTCTAGACCCTCTAGACCTATGTTGTGGGTATTCAAAAGAATCGTCGCATGGCCACAATTAAGAAAATGTTTGTTTGCTGCTTCCGACCCATGCCAATAAGGGGTGGGTAGGTAGGTAGGTAAATAAAAAAAAATTCTCAGACAAGGAAAGAAAGGGCGGTTTACACGTGGGTGGGGCGGAAGCAGCGGCAAACAAACAATATTTTATTTTAGGCCCAATGAGACGATTCTTTTGAGTATCCACATCATATGGTTTGGTTGGACAATAAGAGAGATATTGTGGGGAAAAGTGCGGTATTTCTCCTCTTTATCTAATCCTCTGATTTTAACCCTTTCACTCATATAGACGCTTTCTTGCGCCTCTGCAGCAGACGGCTTTTTGAAAACATAGTCCTTTTGCCACAATGTTTTCCACTTTTTGTCATAGGTTATCCATTCAATTATGGAGATTTTCTATTTTTTGACAATATACGTTCAAAGTCGTCTGCTGCAGAATTGTCGTATGAGGGAAAGGGTTAAAAGGATAAATATTGGATAAAAGAAAAAATATTCTTGGAAATGGTACTGTAAGATTCAGTTGCTATATAGTGCTTTGAAAAAAGTATTTTCCTGAGATTTTTGAAACTGTCTGCTTCAGAGCGTATAAAGACGTCTGCATCAAATAAAAGAGATAAAAACATGAAGGGCATTAAAAAGCTTTCAAAGCTTTGAGACGGGGAGACTTGAGATTCACTGGAAATACGAATAAACCCTGGCATAGGAGAAACTGTTTTGGTTTTATTTGCAAACAGCAATTAGGTCCAATCAGCGTGTGCAGATGTCCAATCGGATTTGAGCTTTTATTCTCCTATTGGGCAAATTGATTTTCCTGAACCTAAATTCTGTAAAGCAAATTTGGAGACTACCAGAAAATGTCATAATGTTCAGTTTGATTCAAAAGCCTTTTTGCAAACCACGTTATAAGAGAGATCTTCTTAGAACATGGCTCAAAATAAATAAAACAAGTTATGTATGATGACTCAGTCCCGATATTGTCGTAAAATAACGTCTGATTGGCCAATTTTGGTTGTGAAGGAAATGCATTTCGCTCTTTTATGCTAGTGGTGGCAAATGTCTGCTTCATTTTACTCCATGGTCCCCCTGCCTCAAGGTTTGATTTGTAGGGATAACATAATGAATGAAGTACTTTTATCAGGATAAACTTTCCATCATAACTGGTTCTTTAACCCATAGGAAGTGCAGTTATAGAAGTAAATTACAATGGAAAATGGCATTAAATTTTAACAACATTCAAACAAACAAACCAAAATGGTATGTTTATCCCTAAAATGGCTGAATTTGTATGAACTATACACAAACCTTATACCAAGCCAACATCTTTGCTCAACTCACTCATCCCTTTTATATATCTTTAAACTCTTTTTGACACCTGACTGCAGCAGACAACTTTTTATACGCCGCCGGAGGCGGTCGTATATTGGCGTCATCTTCTCCGTCTGTCCGTCCGTACGTCCATTTCTTGTGAACGCAACTCCTCCTACGTTTCTGACCGTATCTTTTCAAAACTTGGTCAATGTCATAACTATAATGTGCATGAAGCGGGGATTTTCGGTTCATTGATATTTGCAAGATTTATGTCCCTTGTAACTTAGTCTCTGTAGCTGATTGATATTGCGGCTTGTGAACGCAACTCCTCCTATGTTTCTGACCGAATCTTTTCAAAACTTGGTCAATGACATGACTAAAATGGGTAGATGTGCATGAAGCGGCGATTTTCCGGTTCATTGATATTTGCAAGATTTATGTCCCTTGTAACTAATAGTCTCTGTAGCTGATTGATATTGCAGCCTTGTGAACGCAACTCCTCCTATGTTTCTGACAGAACCTTTTCAAAACTTGGTTAATGTCATTACTATAATGGGTAGATGTGCATGAAGCGGCGATTTTCCAGTTCATTGATTTTTGCAAGATTTTTGTCCCTTGAAACTTAGTCTCTGTAGCTGATTGATATGGCAGCCTTGTGAACGCAACTCTTCCTATGTTTCTGACAGAACCTTTTCAAAACTTGGTCAATGTCATGACTATAATGGGTAGATGTGCATGAAGCGGCGATTTTCCAGTTCATTGATTTTTGCAAGATTTATGTCCCTTGTAACTTAGTCTCTGTAGCTGATTGATAATGCGGCTTGTGAACGCAACTGAATCTTTTCAAAACTTGGTCAATATCATTACTATAATGGGTAGATGTGCATGAAGCAGGGATTTTCCAGTTCAGCAATTTTTGCAATAGTTATGCCTTTCGAAACTTGGTCTCTATAGCATATTCACTTGAGATGCAACTCAAGTTTCCAAACAGGTAGAAGTGCATAAAGCAGGGATTATACGGTAGAGTGATTTTTGCAAAAGTTATGCTCAGAAGGAAAAAAGGATACATATCGACACTGCCATTTGACCTACTTTCATATCGGAAGCCTCTATAGGGTTCTATCTCTGTTTATATGTATCCTATTTTCTTTAGTTAATACCAAAGTCAGCTAGGCTGGTAAGCAGAATAAGACTTTCAACTCTGAACAAGTGTGGATAAACTGTTTTGCTCAAGGAAACACCCGGCTGCCCCTGCAGGGATCGAACCTACTACCCAGGCAACCATGATCTCAGGTCCCTGTCTCTTCCAGCTAAGCTAACTGGTCTCACAGACTTCATTTTGAGCTAATGTATACAGACATGTTAAAAGCAATAATTAAAAGGAACAATTTTGATCTTTATATTTTGTGGCGGCGTATATTGTGGCGGCAATGGCACTCTTGTTGAAACATTGCAGCAAGAAGAGAAATTGCTCTTGATGAGCAATTTCTTGTGTTGCCATAATGTTTTGGACCCTTATAATCCAATGAAAGATTCATTTTATAGGGATTTTCAATATTTTTGATGTTTTTCAAAAGTTGTCTGCTGCAGATTTGTTATATGCAGCAAAGGGTCAAACCCTATATTAGGGTTTTGAACAAATAAAGGTAAGAGAGTTACTGCCCTTTATTTGACACTAATCAGAAAAAATGAAAATTAGAGAGTTGCTGCCATTTATTTAACACAAATCAAAACAAATAAAGAAAAAAGATGCTGCCCTTTAATTGACGCTAATTAGAACAAATAAAGTTAAGAGAGTTGCTGCCCTTTGATTGACACTTATTAGAACAAATAAAGATAAGAGAGTTGCTGCCCTTTATTTGACACAAATCAGTACAAAATAAAGATTAGAGAGTTGCTACCCTTTATTTGACACAAATTCGGACAAATAAAGAAAAGAGAGTTGCTGCCCTTTATTTTACAATGAGCAAAATTTATTAAAATTAGAGAGATTCTGGCTTTTATAGGACATTTCAATCCAAACAATGATCTGAAAGTCTGTGCCATTGATCACAGCATTAATAAAGATTAGAGAGTAATTGCCCTTGACTTAACATTGATCAGAACAAATTAAGAGAGTTCTTCCCTAGTTCTCAAAGTAATTTGGTTTGATCAATTTTCCATGTTTTTTGTCAACTGCAGATGTATCAAAGATCATTGTCTTCCCCATTCATGGGGAGACATATTGTTTTTGCCCTGTCCATCCTTCCGTCCGTCACACTTGTTTCTGCTCAATAACTGAAGAATGCTTATGCCCAGGAACTTCATACTTGGTGTGCTGGTTGGTCCTAACCTGTAGATGACCCCTATTGATGTCAGTAGGTCAAAGGTCAAGGTCACAGTGACCTTGGGCTGAAAAATGGTTTCCGCTCAATAACTGAAGAATGCTTGTGCCCAGGTACTTCATACTTGGACCCCTTTTGATTTTTGCGCAATTACTCACAGATCATCCAACAACCTACAACTGCACAGATCATATATATACATTAAAAATATCAACTGCAAAGAATCTGGTGTAATTCCAATACATTACAGCTACCATGACATGACGTATACAGTTGTCAGCATTCCACAAAACCATCAGTGATCATTGCTTGCTCCATATGAAAATAAAAACAAAATGGTACTTCTTACATCCACATTACGTTCATTCTTAAAAAAATAACCACTTATCTTGTGCATCTTATGCAATAAATGTCCACTATTGTCTTCAGGTTAATAGGCCAATCTTCAAAGTCACTGTTGCTTCATCTCCAGTCCAAAACTACAAAATTCTTCTCCATCATTTCTTTTCCTCCCCTACTACCACACGAATGGGGAGACATAAGCGCTTTTTCAAAAAATCAATCTCTAGTTAGTAAGCAATTTCTCCTTTTGTCACCATGTTTTCAACTGTATTCAATTATTGTACCTTCATTTAAAGGGAATTTCTAAATCTGTATGTGGTAAAGGGTTAACCGTGGGCTGTAAATAATTGACAAAAGAAAGAACCTCCTTTTCTCTTAGTTTTTTTTTCAAAAAATGTTTGGAAGCAGAGACATTAACTGACATTCAATGCTGAATTTTTAACCCTAATTCTCACATACAACCTATCTGCAGCAGACGAATTTGAAAATGTATAGGGAAAACCATGGAAGTCATCTGTCAATGTAAAAAGAATAATTATTGATTAGAGCTTGAAACATTGTGAAAAATGAAGAAATTGCTCATAATGCTATTTGCTACAATGTTTTCGGAAGTCTTATGCTGCAGAGGCGTCAGAAAGCGTCTGTATGCGCGAAAGAAATTAAGTTTTGCATTTGGAAGAGTCCATAGCCAAATGATGATCAGTGATAATTGATGGAGAGCTGACTCATATAAATTGAGATTGAAGTAATTCGATGCTGATTTTGTAATAATAATTATATACTTATAAAACATTAGGGACCGATTCCAGCCTAGCTTTTTATCCTTGGAATCTGACAAGCCCCTTGATAAAAAAGAGTCAGTTTAATTGACCGACCTAAAACTAATGCAGGAAAAGGAAGTACTATCCCAAGGGTAACAGAGGAGTAATTAGTGCTCTTTCCTCCACAATATCCCTCTTATTACTCTACCTAAAGCTATGGTGTTGGTACTTAAGCCTTTCCCTCATATTATACGACATTTCTGCATCAGACAACCATGAACATATTTTGTCAAAAAATAGAAAATCTCTATAATTGAATGGATAACCTATGACTAAAAGTTGAAAACATTGTGGCATAAGGAGAAAGTGCTTGTTTTGAGCAATTTCTTCTTTTGTCACTATGTTTTCAAAAAGCTGTCTGCTGCAGTGGCATTAGAAAGCGTCTATATGAGGGAAAGGGTTAAGTACTTTACAACAAATCTGTAACAGACAACTTAGAAAACTTCTAGGCAAAACTGGAAAATCTAAATATTGAAAGTATGTTTTTTAACCCTTTGCCATATATAGACGCTTTCTGGCGCCTCTGCAGCAGACGACTATTCAAAACCAGAGAAATTGCTCAAAACGAGTATTTTATTCTTTTGCCGCAATGTTTTCATCTTAGTTCAGTACTTGTACCTTCATTTATAGAGATGTTCCTTGTTTTTGCTAAGATGTTTTCGATGTCGTCTGCTTCAGAACTGTAGTATGTGGGAATGGGTTAAAATGAATTGGAAAAAAATAGGTAAATGGAGAAATTGCCTCTCTCAAAAGTCGTCTGCTGCAAATGCAATACAATGTGTCTGCAAGAGGGAAAGGGTTTAGAAATTCATTTCATTGAGTCAACTGTTTTTTATTTCACCAATGTAGGGTTTTAGAGCCAAATAAAGATTTTAAAACACGGTAATTTGCAACTTTTGGATTTCTCCGTTTCCCTTAATGTTTTCAACTCTATTTCAAGAATGAGCTTTCAATTTTCTTGATCCTGAAATTGTTTACTTGAGATTTGTATTCAAAGCAGACGGCGGTAAGAATAGGATTTCCTTAAAAGGAAGTATAATGATGAAAAAGATATAAAATTTCCTTTGAACATTGTACCATTGCATGTACCAATTTAGCAAATGCAGTATGACTGGGAAAAGCCCCACTTTCATCCTTTACCAGAAACAGACAACTTGTTATACCCTGGCATCAGAAAACAGATTGGCGGGAAATAATATTGTAGGAAAATGGACTTCATTATGAGCAATTTCTCCTTTTGCCACGATGATTTCAAAATTCGTCTGCTGCAGATGTGTCCGAATGTGTCTACATCGGAAAAGGGTTAACCCTTTCCCTCATGTAGACACTTTCTGACGCCTCTGCAGCAGATGGCTTTTTGAAAACATAGTGACAAAAGAAGAAATTGCTCAAAACAAGCAATTTCTCCTTTTGCCACAATGTTTTCCACTTGAAGTCATAGGGTTGTCCATTCAATTATTGAGATTTTCTATTTTTTGACAAAATATGTTCAAAGTCGTCTGCTGCAGAATTGTCGTATGAGGGAAAGGGTTAAGAACTTATGCTCCTTTTTAGCTAACCTGAGTACAAATGGCTGCATGGTGAGCATTCAGGAACGGATCGTTTGACATTGTCCATCAACAATTTCTTTAAATGACATGTCGCCCTAATAATATAAAGCAATCGGACAATTCAACCAAACTTCACAGGAATTTCCCTTAAGAGGTGCCAGTCGGTAGCGACGCGGGTTGTCAATCCAGGGGTTTTGAGTTTGAATCCGGGCTCAGCCAACTTTCTTTCCGAGGATTGACAAAAGTCAATGCGACATGCGTCATTTGTCTTCCACCAATGGGCTAAGTCTATGTGGAAAAGCAGCCAGTTGCTTGGGAAGATTGTTGTGTGGAGTACTGGTGTGAGAAAACCAGGAAATGCATGAGTAGGTGAACTGGCCGCCATGAAATAACTGAGAAATTGTTAAAAACGGCGTTAAACCCCAATCAATCAATCAATCAATCCTTAAGAGGTGCCTAAAATTAATTGCACAATTGCTAAACAAATGGAATTCAATGCAAAATTCTGGTTACCATGGCAATGGAAAGGAAGATGTCTCCTAAACCACTGTTCTAATCTTGACCAAACTTCACAGGAATGTTCCTCGGGTGAAAATATTTCAGAATTGGAAAAAATTGGATGCCATATCAACTTAAAGGAAAAACTTAATAAAAAATTCAAGTAAAAAAATACTGGCTCTTTTTGAAAATAATTTGGCACAAATGTTCCTTGTGTGACCTTCTACCTAGATTGTTTAACTTATACCCATCCGTTGAACAATATGGCCATTATAGGTGTTGGAGCTCTTTGTCATATATTGGATATAGTACAAACTTCAAAAATCTTCTCGTACATAAAGATTAAATAATTTGGCACAAAAATGTTACCGCCTGGGGGTGGGGAGGGTTTTCTTCATGTGTATATGTGGTAAAAGTTCTATTTTATCAGGTGAACAATTTAGGACTATTCTTGGCCCTCTTGTTATTAGTCGCCGGGCAGAAGCCCGCGACTTCTATTTTTAATAGGTTTTCGGAAATCACATGGGAGGGCGGTTTATTATTAGAAAGAAACAAATCTAGATGATTTGAACATATTACAATTGTGGTTGTTTACGAACACTAATAAATGACACATCTAAAATGAAATAAATATTCCGATTTTTTAATGTTTGCAGTTTTTTTTATTTCACTCGCATTTAAGTTTTTTGTCTTATTTACGAAGACAAAAGTGGTCCCTTCAAGACGTGAACCAACACCCCCTAATGCAGACTCTTATGTGTCATCATTGAGGTCAATTTCGGATTCTCCTTTTAATAGCAATTTTAACTTACTAAATGTTGTTTTCATGTTCAAAGAGATGTCTTGATTTGTGTAGAATTCATTTAATAATGTTAATCCATGAATATCTAAAGTAGGAACTGTTTCTAAGCTAAATATAGACCCTATTCTGTTGTGTAGTTTCGTGACCTTTAACATCGATTTTCGCGCATGTGCATTTCGATATGAAAAAGCGAGTGATATTATTTTATTTTAGACAAGTACAAGACGAATGTTTGACGCAAAGCGTCAAAGAGAAGCCGCAATATTTCGTTGTACATGTAGAAATAAGAAAAAAAGAACATTTTTAAATCCACAAACAATAGAACAATTTAAACTGTAGACGGTAATGCTGATATATTTCTCCTTTTGAAGACTTTTGTTTTCTTCAAATTACCTCCCTTTAAAGCAATACCAGGATATTTACCTTGTGATTCGAATAAGATTGACAAACATTGAAATTATATGAATGAATACTATTATTTAAATAAGTAACAACAGCAAAATTAAATTTAAGCCAGATAAATGTGTACACATTTCGTTAATTTTTTATAGATACCCTAATGTATAGGTATGAATATAAAATTTATAAGCAAATGTTTTCATTACAACGTTCCTAATGTTTGAATAGACTAAGGAAAGTCAAGAATACATAAATAAATCAATGCAGTCTTTTCCGGCGACATTGATGCCTTGCATCAACTTTCTCTTGTATATACTCCTTTAGAAGGTTTTCAAAGTTCTGGAGTGTCAGAAAATAGTATAAAGTAAAGGGTTTATGCAGTGACCATGTACTGTAATTTAATCATTTTGAATTTGATCAGATTCTGTTTAATAACATCTGGAAATGCAAGGTTGTTTGTTCCAGGAAATTTTAAATTAATGCTTTTTCACATCACATCCAGACGTTTTTTTTGAGCATGTGCAACAGATGACCTTTTAAAACATTGTTACAAAAGGAGAAATTACTGATGAAATTTATATTAAATTTGAAAATATTGTGAATAAGAAAGAAAGTGCTCATAATGAACAATTTTTGGTAGACTTGCGCATGCGCAGAGGCTGCCATAGTCATAGTGAGTTTGAAGTCACGTGATGTATATGCCCTTCACCACCAACAATAAAGTGCAATTTTTGGTTTGACTAATTTACGAATGCTCACAAAAGCAAACATAGAGTAACGAAAAAAAATCCGATTATTCAAGCTTATAATAGAAAATAACAAGTCTTGTAAGTGTAAATATCATATTTAAAGTGTACACAATTATTTAGATATCACTACGCCAATATAGCACTGCACCGCGCAATTACCCTTTGTAAATTGTAACCCTTTTTTCCCTCTCGGCAGAGATGTAAACATCCACTCGCCCGCTAGCATAAGCGAGTGGAATGAAGGATCGGCTAGTACGAAATTCTAGGCGCTAGTCCATACATATTCGTTCATGTCCTTATTCATAAAGATAGTATGCATTGCTAAGCCTTTTCTTTCTCTTTCTCTCAGTCCTTCCTTCGACAACGATTAACGATGACTTTTGGATAGACACGTGCTTTCGACAAGGTCCGCGTCTAAAGAAACAAATTTCATCAAATGATTTGAGCGCTTTAAATCACTTGTTTATAAAGTGTTTAGAATACTTTGATTATAATAGGCAGAACGAATAACGAATAAATCTTGCAAGAAATCGATCATTTCTTTCGGCCAAAATCAGGTAAATGACCCGCGGATATTGGTTGTTACAACATAACTGATTCATCCTTTTATTCTAAATTTGTATTACACAGTTCAAAATTAGATTTTGACAGTTTGTTCGTTATGATTTTGACGCGATTCAAGATTTTGACGCGATTATTTCGTTCATAGAGTTGATTACTAACAGATGACTAAGTTGCTGATGGAAAGAACATTAACAAGTTAAGTTAAGCTAAAACATGCACAGGCAGGCGAGTGTTTCATTAGGATAAGTGCAACACTCAATTCCCAATCCTGCTTGCCCTTTAACAAATCACAACCCACCCCACAATATAAAAACTCTGCAGCAGACGAATTAAAAAAAATCTGAGCAAAGATACAGAAAATCACATTTATTGGAAGTGTAATCATTGAATATAGTTGAAAACATTGTTGCAAAAGGAGAAAGCTTGTTATGAGCAATTTCTTCTTCTGCATCAATGTTTTCAAAAGTCGTCGGCTGCAATTACGTATGCAAGTGGAAAGGTTTAAATAAGAAACACTTTTTCAAATGATAGTCAGTTGGCTATTCTAGTATATAATGTCCGTCTTAAATAATAATGACAAAACTTTCAAAAAACAAGAAAAAGATCTTTTACAATTTAATTGAAAACATATTTAATCAAAGTTGGGAAAGTTGTCCCTTTCCGTGCTTTTTTTATGAGAGTTCAAATCACAAGCAAAACTTATGGGACAGAGTTGACAAATAACACATTGACACAATTTCAGATTTAGGCTTTGTTTCTGTCAAACTGCTGAAGAAGACAACACTGAGACACACATTTTGATTAAAAGTTTATTTAAAAAAAGGAATAATTTTATTTATGATAAACAACATTACAATGATGGTGTAGAAAATACATGTCAACAATACATTTTTCAATTTGTACATTCATTGCACAGACCAAATCTTAGCAAGTTTGAAATTATGGACCTCTCAGCACATTTTTTTCTCAATTCATTACTTCTTGGCAGGATTTTACTGCTAAAATTGATGATTTATTTTTATTTTTGGCCGGATTGCTCTAGCAATTCCGGTCTATAGATTGGCGATGTCTGTCTCTCCGTCTGTCTGTTCGTCAACATTTTGGTTAAAGTTTCAGGTTGAGGCAAAATCTCAGCACTGGAAAGGGTTACACACTTGAAACTTTGCCTGAAGGTAGCCGGTAAAATAAATATTCATATATGCACTTCTGTATCTCTTCTTAACCCTTTCCCTCATATAGACGCTTTCTGACGCCTCTGCAACAGACGGCGTTTTCAAAACATAGTGACAAAATAAGAAATTGCACAAAACGTGCAATTTCTCCTTTTGCTACAATGTTTTCAACTTTTTGTCATAGGTTATCCATTAAATTATAGAGATTTTCTATGTTTTGACAAAATACGTTCAAAGTCGTCTGCTGCAGAATTGTCGTATGAGGGAAAGGGTTAAACGATCGCAATTCTACCTTCAGTACTTTGTACTTTGATTTATATTAAAGCTTCCTTAAAATTGCCGGTATCCTGTATTTCTATCCAGACTTTTTCTCATCAATTTCTGGCTTGAAAGCAATTCGAATAAACTTCTTTTCCTTTAAGAGTTTTTGATGAAGCAAGCTTTAATCCTTTAAATTCCCACATACAGACGCTTTTTGACGCCTATGCAGTAGGCGATTTATTGAAAACATTGTGGCTAAAGGAGAAATTGCTGATAATGAGCAATTTTCCTTTATTGCCACAATGTTTTCAACTTTATTCAATAAATATACTTTTCATTGTGTCACCTGCGTAGCATGGTAGGCACTTAGGGATTACTTTTTTTTTTGTCCGGCGTCTGTCCTTCCGTGCGTCCGTCTGTCCCTCGTCACACTTTTTCATCACATATTCAAATAACTTTTCTACTCAAAGGATTACATTGAAACTTCTGACAAATGTTTATATCAATGCATGTGATGGGTTCACAAAAGGGAGATAATCCAAATATTTTTGTTATATCAAGAGTTATTTCCCATAGTATGAGTAATTTCTCTTTTTGCAACAAAGTTTTGAAAAGTTATTTGCTGCTTAAACACTGCAGACGTTCTTTGTTACATCTGCATGTGGAACAGGGTGAATCAGCCTATGAAGAATTTGGGGGATAAGTAAATAACATCAAATAACCAAAAATGGGAAGTAAGTTGACTGGCTCTCAAAGGGACTATGAAATTTGATCTTATTTCACGATAATATTACTGGCTCCAGTCGATCTACTTTGAAGATCATGTAAAGCCCAACTCAGGACACGCTAATCATATTTGGTATCCCAGAATACACTGTGCTCTGTTCCTTATTTCCTGTTTGAAGTCGGTAATCACGAGGGCTATCAATCCACTGACTAACAAAAGTCGTTGAAAAGCCCAACCACCACCCTTATAAAGACACTTAGATAAATAGTTTTTTTTTATTTTTTATAACAGGTATCTCATTTGCATATTAATGTTATTCATTCCGTAAAAGGGGGTTAATTACGGAATGAATTGCATACTTGTGGGGTGCACCCCACAAGTAAACATCAAAGGAAATAACCCCACAAGTACACTCCCATGAGTTCGTCTGTGCGTCCGTCTGTCCCTCGTCACACTTTTTCATCACATATTCAAATAACTTTTCTACTCAAAGGATTACATTGAAACTTCTGACAAATGTTTATATCAATGCGTGTGATGGGTTCACAAAAGGGAGATAATCCAAATATTTTTTTATATCAAGAGTTATTGCCCATTTTCTGTCAAAAATTTGAATTTTCTGACAAGGCCCCGTGACACACGTGCTCCGGGGAGCACTCCATTCTAGTTTATAGATAGTAACTGCATTTGGCAGAGGATGTTGTCAAAGTCGTCTGCTGCAAATTGGTTGTATATATATATGGCTGGTTGATATTTAACAACCCTTTGTGGATATGATCCATCTGATTTTTTCCTTGTTCCACAATTGATGTTTTAAAAAGTTGTGCTGCTACAGAGGCATCAAATATGATCTGTATTATGGCAAGTGTTAACCAGGAACCCTTTCCCTTTTACAATAAATCTGCAGCAGACGACTTTGAAAATATTAACCTTAAAAACATGGACAGTCTTTAAAAATGAATGATAATTATCATTGAATAATGTTGAAAAAAATTGTGGCTCATTATGAGCAATTTCTCCTTTTGCCACAATGTTAACAAATGCTGCAAAGGCATAGGAAAGTACTTTATGACACTTCTTTATTTGAATGTCTATGAGTCGGGTGCTCCAGGAAAACCAACCATAATCTTTTCCCTCAAGTAGACGTTTTCTGATGCCTCATTATGCAGCAGAGGGTTTTTTGAAAACATTGTGACAAAAAGAACTGCTCGTTTTGAGCAATTTCTCCTTTTGTCACAATGTTTTCATCATTCCTCTGCTACAGAGGCGTCAGATAGCGCATTATTTCTGGGAAAGGGTTAAACCTATTGGCGGAAGAGGAATAACACCAGTCTCAACGACTTTTGTTAGTCAGTGGATTCAAGAATCAATGACCGATCATGGATTCTAACCGACGTGCCCTGGATTGATAGCCCTCGTGATTACCGACTTCAAACAGGAAATAAGGGACAGAGCACAGTGTTTTCTGGGATACCAAATATGATTAGCGTGTCCTGAGTTGGGCTTTACATTATCTTCAAAGTAGATCGACTGGAGCCAGTAATATTATCGTGAAATAAGATCAAATTTCATAGTCCCTTTGAGAGCCAGTCAACTTACTTCCCATTTTTGGTTATTTGATGTTATTTACTTATCCCCCAAATTCTTCATAGGCTGATTCACCCTGTTCCACATGCAGATGTAATAAAGAACGTCTGCAGTGTTTAAGCAGCAAATAACTTTTCAAAACTTTGTTGCAAAAAGAGAAATTACTCATAATGTCAGCAAAAAGCACCAAGAGAAACTCAATGAGCTGCCTCAAGCCACAAAGTGGTCTTGTTGAATTTCTGGTTTTACTTCATATGTTGTCTGTGTAAATAGAACTATTGTGTGATGAAAAAGGACAGTTTACACACCTACACACACGCACCTACACACACACACTCACGCAGGCATGCACGCAGGCAAGCACGTACGCTCGGTAAACTGTTCTTTTGCCATGCTCTTCAAAAGGGCTGTTAGTAGTTTTCAAAGACTCTTTCACACAACATTGAAAAGGAATATACAAAATATGGAAATTTTTATAAAGGGAACTTTTTTTATTCAATAGAGTTGACAAATTGCTTTTCATGAGCAATTTCTTCTTTTCTCACAATGTTTTCAAACGTTTTCAGCTTCAGACTTCTGTGGCCACAATGTTTTCAATTCTTTTTCAATAAGTATACTTTCATCTATACAGCGTTGCAAGTCATCTGCATTTTCATAATTTATCCTAGATGTTTACTAAAAATGGTCTGTTGCATACTTGCTGTATGTGGGAAAAGATTAACCCTTTCCCTCATACGACAATTCTGCAGCAGACGACTTTAAACATATTTTGTCAAAAAATAGAAAATCTCTATAATTGAATGGATAACCTATCACTAAAAGTGGAAAACATTGTGTCAAAAGGAGATATTGCTTGTTTTGAGCAATTTCGTCTTTTGTCACTATGTTTTCAAAAGGCCATCTGCTGCAGAGGTGTCAGAAAGTGTCTATATGAGGGAAAGGGTTAAAATATCCAATCATAAATCGAGTAAAAGTTACCATTCAGGGGGACACTTCCAAGACATGTCTTGTTTTCTCTTTGTCACAATGTATCAACATTAAAAGTTTCTACATGTCAATAATGTTTCAATTTGCCTTAAAAAGTCTAGACAATATCCAATGATTGAATTGTTAGAGCCTCAAAGAACAATAAGTCATCATTTATAATGAAAATGGAAAGTTTATGTTGGTGATGACTGGGTTTTTCATGTAACTTTGTTACTTTTTCAGCAGACGGCTTGCTTTCAGGCATCGAAACGTTCCTAATGACTTTAAATTCTCGTCAATTCTGTCATTGTAAATAATACCTCTGTCTGCCAAACTTGTCCCACGTCTACAAATTATCCGAAAAAATATACTCTAATGACAACTACAGACAGACAATATATGGGCAGGATTGGAAATGATGAACTATTTTTGCCAATTAAGCTGAAATTGAAACCAAATTTATGAATGTAATTTGCAAAGTTTGCTTAATTAGTTGCTGTAGTACTCTTATGTCTCACAGATCTAGGGATTTCTATTTTTATTCTGTCGTTGATGTTAATGATTGGTACTTAGTATAGTTGCCATTCGTCTGGCCCTCTTCCCTTGTTATTTATCGTACAAATTTAACCCTTTCTCACATACAACAAATCTGCTGCAAATGACTTTGAAAACATATCCTGCGAAATGAAATTCATGAAATTATACCTGTTAAGGATTGTTCATGAACCACTCTTTATCAGTTCTTGAGTTGTGTTCATGAACTTATGGACATGCACAGTCCTTGAAGTCTTTTCTTGAACAGTTCATGCATAGTTGAAGAACAAGTCGATTGATTCAAGAAAATGTCCAAGTTCTTTAAATGTTTATAAACTGACATCATGAATGGTTCAAGAACAGTTGAAGAATAATTCAAGTTCTAAAAAGGTGCACAAATTTATTTCAATACTGGTTTAAGAACAGTTGAAGAATTTGTTGAGTTCTTAAAAGGTGCATGAATTGACGTCAATACTGGTTTAAGAATAATTGAAGAATTTGTCAAGTTCTTAAAAGGTGCATGAATTGACTTCAATAACAACAGTTCAAGAACAGTTGAAGGAAAATTATATTCTTAAAACATCCACGAAATCACATAACTTAAAGTATCGATATACCACTGTGACTAGTTAATTATATTAAACAGTAACCATCACTGATTTTAAATAATATTTTTGCTCAGTCAATTGTTTAAATTACAATGACTTTTTAACTCAGTGTGAATCACTTAAACTTCCATTCTGAATAGAGAATTGAAGAACATTTATAGAACAGTTCTAGAACTAAAACCGTTCTTATAAATGTATTATAGCGAACACTTTTAAAATCTTCTTGTCAAAAGTAAAGGCCTGCCTTTGAGAACATAATCAATGCAATTCCAGTAGAATTTCATTGGTACCTGCTATGTTACTGGAATACCAGTGGAATAACCAAAAAGACTCTAGAACTGGACTTTAATTTGAAATATATCAAGGGAGTTAACTCTAGCATAAAACA
>JASEVX010000430.1:0-44216 GCA_031761405.1 Serripes groenlandicus | reverse complement strand
GGCTTCATTTAGTATCTGATCTTCACCAAAGTTACACAGTAGTTAGGTATCCATGAGAGTTTGGTTCCTTTCGCAAACCAGCTAGATCCGCCCATGCAAGACTGGATAATGGCCCTTGAAATCCCATCCCAGTAGAGCATAGGCCCTCATAGGAACAAATAAGAATTTATATTCTAGCTTCATTGAATTGATAAAGGTCAGTTTAGCTTGTGTTTGTAATATTGGTGCTTTTGCCTTAACATTTTGAATAGTTTTCTGAATTCCCAACATGGTCTAAAGAAAGATATAATTAAGAAAGGCAAAGCGAAACTATTTGTAGTACTGCATAATGTTCATGAAATGATTACCCCAGTCATGGTGGAGTGCCCTTGGGCAAGGCACATTTCCTAGCCTAGTACTGGTGTGTTTACCCAGGGATCATGAGTAAGTGGACTGTTGCTGTGATATAACTGAAATAATGTTAGAAACGACAAATCATGAAACATTTACAAATCCATTTTCCCACAGTCAAAGAAAGCCATTCCTGCATAACATTATTACCTCCTATAACCCTTTCCCACATATAACGAATCTGCAGCAGACGACTTTCAAAACCTAGCGACAAAACCTGAAAATCCCAATAAAAGATAGCTTAATTGTTAAATAAAGTTGAAAACATTGTGGCCAAAGGAGAAATTGCGTCAAAAAGCGTCTACAGGTGGGAAAGGGATAAAGAAGGGATTTAACCTCGTCCCTCATACGACAATTCTGCAGCAGACGACTTTGAACGTAATTTGTCAGATGGATAACCTATGACTAAAAGTGGAAAACATTGTGACAAAAGGAGAAATTGCACGTTCTGTGCAATTTCTTCTTTTGTCACTATGTTTTCATAACGCCGTCTGCTTTAACCTTGTCCCTCATACGACAATTCTGCAGCAGACGACTTTGAACGTAATTTGTCAGATGGATAACCTATGACTAAAAGTGGAAAACATTGTGACAAAAGGAGAAATTGCACGTTCTGTGCAATTTCTTCTTTTGTCACTGTGTTTTCATAACGCGGTCTGCTTTAACCTTGTCCCTTATACGACAATTCTGCAGCAGACGACTTTGAACATATTTTGTGAACAAATAGAAAATCTTTATAATTGAATGGATAACCTATGACTAAAAGTGGAAAACATTGTGGCAAAAGGAGAAATTGCTTGTTTTGAGCAATTTCTTTTATTGTCACTATGTTTTCAAAAAGCTGACTGCTGCAGAAGCGTCAGAAAGCGTCTATATGAGGGAAAGGGTTAAAACCAATCGGAAATGGAAAATCGTTACCCAAAATCTGAGTAGCCAGGTTCATAGTCATTCAAATCGGCCGCTTGGCGCAACAATATGGTAACTTAGTGTTGTTTTGATAGTGTTGCACTCTGAGGGGACCAAAATTAATACTCATTAACAAATCAAAACTTGTTGGGAAAAAAACAGCAAAAGAGAATAAGAAGCATTCTAGTTTTGAAACTTAACCCTTTCCCTCATATAGACGCTTTCTGACGCCTCTGCAGCAGACGGCTATTTAAAAACATAGTGACGAAAGAAGAAATTGCACAAAACGTGCAATTTCTCCTTTTGACAAAATGTTTTCCACTTTTAATCATAGGTTATCCATTCAATTATAGAGATTTTCTATTTTTTGACAAAATACGTTCAAAGTCGTCTGCTGCAGAATTGTCGTATGTGGGAAAGGGTTAACTGTTTCCCACATATAACAAATCTGCAGCAGACGATTTTGAAAATATCTGTGCAAAAATGGATTATTCATTTAAATGAAAGAGTAACTATTGTTTATATGAGCCGTCCCACAAGAAAACCAACATTATGGACTCTGCATAATGTATCGACCCAGATCAACCTGCACAGTCCGTGCAGGCTTATCCGGGCCGACACATTCCGGTCTCAGGGAGATAGAGGTATAGAGTAATGATTCCTGAAACAGAAAAACAGACAGCTCATAATTATATGAAAACATTGTGGTAAATGAGCAATTTCATCTCTTGTCACATCTTTTGTCAAATGTTGTCTGCTGCAGAGGCGCCAGAATGTGTCTATATGTGGGAAAGGGTTACTTACAACAAATGTGCAGTGAAAACTTTGAAAACATCTACATGTGTATGTTTCTATAAACATTGACAGTCTTTTCAGTTTCAATGGGCTAAGTCTATGTGGAAAAGCTTGGGAAGATTGTTGTGTGTAAGAAAACCAGGAAATGCATGAGTAGGTGAACTGGCCGCCTTGATATAACTGAGAAATTGTTAAAAACGGCGTTAAACCCCAAACAATCAATTAACTTTTCAGTTTCAGGATAAAGTACAATTATTGAATGGTGTTGAAAATATTGTAGCAATTTCTCCTTTTGCATCAATGCATTGAAATGTGTCTGTAGGTGGGAAAGGGTTAAAAAGCTCTGAATAAGCTGCATAATTCCATGACTGTAACCCTTTCCGACAAATAGACGCTTTCCGATACCCCTGCAGCAGATGACTTTTAAAAGCATTGTGGAAAAAGAAGACATTGCTCATAATGGGCAGTTTCACCCTTTGCCACAATGTTTTCAACTCTATTTAATGATTAAACTTTTATTTATAGAGATTTTCCCTGTTATTGGGTTACATTGAGTGAGACTGCAGAGGACTAGATAAAAGGGAGTGAACTGGTATTTTCCCCACAATATTTCTGTTTAAATATTACTAAACCAAATTCTATGTTGTGGGTACTCAAAAGAATCATCTCATACAGATCAGTGACCTTGGACCAGAGAACTAGATAAGTGGGAGTGAACTGGTCATTTCCAGACATGAATAAACCCTTTTCCATATAATATAAATCTGCAGCAGACAACTTTAAAACCATTTAGGCAAAAATAAATGACATCTCCATAAATAAAAATGTAAATATTGACTTTTAAACATTGTGGCAAAAGGAGAAATTGCTCGTTATGAGCAATTTCTCCTTTTGTTACAATGATTTCCAAAGCGGACTGCTGCAGATGCGTCAAACGGCGTCTATAAGAGAGAAAGGGTTAACTCTTTCTCACATACTACAAATCTGCAGAAGACAACATTTCAAACCCAGGCAACTCTGTTAATAATAATGTATAATTTGTTAATTGAATTGAAAACATTGTGAACATTGTGACAAAGGAGAAATTTATGGTTATGAGCTATATGTATTTCTCCTTTTGCCAAAATGTGTTCAAAAGACGTCTGACGCAGAATCTGCATCTGTAAGTGGGAAAGGTTTAATAATGACTCTTTCAAATTTTCGCAGGGAATTTTGTTAAACTTGGTTAAGAATTACAAAAAAAAAGAAGTATAAAATACTTATGGGAAGCCAACTCACAGCAGCAGCATGCAGCTATCATTTCCACAGTTTGTTTTTCTGTCTGTAAAGTAAAATTAGCAAAAAAGTATCATATCAAACAAATCCTGGTCCTTATAAAACCCACAAAGTTGATCATCTTCTGTATGAGAGAGAAAAATGGGAGGGGGGGGGGGATAATGTTTGAAATGCAAGAGATGTTTAGAGATTCTTCTCCCCACAGGTGGAGTCTAGCCTAGTACTCAATGCATTCCTGGAATTCCGATGCATGTACATACAAATTTACAGTTACAGTGCTGCAAACCTCCGGATAAACTGCTTGTTTCATGTTCCGAAATCCTTATTCGACTCTAAAACCCTATGTAGTGGGTACTATTCTTATGAGTACCCACAACATAGGGTTTGATGAAGTAATAAGAGAGATATTGTTTGGATTGTTGGGAAATAATCCATTTATTCCCCTGTACCTAGCATCAAATGTGGCTAACAGTACATGCTACATAGATGTCAAACATTTGAACATGGCAGTGATCAGCTTTAACAGTAAGCAATGGACTCCTTGCTATAATTAGCACTTTTCCACATACAACTAAATTTTCTGCAGCAGAAAAATATTTTAGCAAAATTGTAGAAAAGCTCTATTGATAAAAGTTTAACTATTAAAAGATATTGAAATAATTATGGCAAATGGAGAAATTACTCAGAGTAAGCTGACCTCTTTTGAAAACAATGTGGCAATGTCTTCTTTTGTTACCAATGTTTTCATCTCCACTGAATAATTCTGCTTTATTATACCCCCCGATTTTTTTCGGGTCTAACAAGCATATAAAGTGGCCGCATCGTCCGTCTTTTTGTCTGTTTAGATGTCGGACTTGCTTTTGTCTGGAATATTTCTCATCAATTACTGAATTTCATTCAATGAAACTTTATGGAAAGCTTCACTTGCAAGAGGAGATGTGCATATTACCACCATGTTCAGTTCGATGATTTCTCATAGTATTGCCCTTTTAATTTCTATATAATATGACATAGGAAAATGTTGTCCAGGCTAATCTCAGCAACTACTGACTTGATTTCAATGAAACTTTATGGAATTTCGCTTCACTAGCAAGAGGAGATGTGCATAGTAACCACCATGTTCAGTTTCAATGATTTTTGCCACAGTAATTTCGTTTTTAATTTCTATATAATATGAGATAGGAAAATTTTGTCCAGGCTATTTCTCAGCAACTACTGACTTGAATTCAATTAAACTTTATGGAAAGTTTCACGTGCAAGAGATGTTCATATCACCACCATGTTTCGTTTCAATGATTCAATTAATTTCTATATAATATGACATAGGAAAAAAAAATCCAGGCTTTTTCTCAGCAACTTAAGACTGACTTGAATTCAATTAAACTTTATGGAAAGTTTCACGTGCATATTAATTACCACCATGTTCAGTTCAATGATTTTTGCCACAGTTATTTCCCTTTTAATTTCTATATTATATGACATAGGAACATTTTGTCCAGGCTATTTCTCAGCAACTACACCACACAAGTGGTTACTAATCAATATTGAAAGCATCAAATTCTAAAACCATCCAAGCAGGTAAAGTGTTAACCCTTTCCCACATACAGCCGCTACAACTTGTGAAAAAAGGAGAAATTGCTCAAAACAATAGCTCAGTTTCTCCTTTTGCCACAACATTTTCATTTTTTTCCAGTCATTATACCTTCATAATATAGGGATTTTGGATATTTTTTGCAGATATGTGTTCAAAGTCTCTGCTGCAGATTTGGTGTCTGGGGGAAAGTGTTTACTCCATCTTGTCCAGTGTAAGTCTGTGAATGAATGAGGAAGGTGATTGATTTACCCAGGTCATGTTCCAGACTATGTATAGTCTATTACACACATGTCTTACAATGGACTGGTCTTTAACCCTTTCCCTCATACGACAATTCTGCAGCAGACAACTTTGAACGTATAAACGCCGGCTGCTTTAACCCTTTCCCTCATACGACAATTCTGCAGCAGACGACTTTGAACACATTTTGTCAAAAGATAGAAAATCTCTTTAATTGAATGGATAACCTATGACTAAAAGTGGAAAACTTTGTGGCAAAAGGAGAAATTGCTCGTTTTCTGCTACAGAGGCATCAGAAAGCGTCTATATGAGGGAAAGGGTTAATTCCGAGTTGCAGAGGAAGAAAATGAATAAATAGGTGAACAGACACAGAGTAATCAATAGCAACTTAACCCTTCCCACATACAGACACTTTCGGACACATATGCAGCAGGCGACTTGCGGAAAACATTGTGGCAAAAAGGAAAAATTGCTCATGATGAGCAATTTCTCCTTTTTGTCACAATGATTTCAACTCATATCCAATAATAAAACTTTGACGTATTAAGATTTTTCACATTTTGCCAAAATCTTTTCATAATCGTCTGCTGCAGATTTGTTGTATGTGGGGAAGGGTTAGGACATTGATAATGATAATCATAATGATTAATGATATTTGTGTGTTAGGATAAAAAAAAAAAGTGTGTGGGGGGAATGGGCCAACTGTTTTTAACAACTTTCCTGTTAAATGTCATTTAAGTGGTCTAGTGTAGAGGATGTTAACCCTTTTCAATATGCAGCCACATCTCCAGCAGAAGACAGCTTTGAAAACATTGTGACCAAAGGATGAATTTCCGATAATATGCATTTTTCCAAATGCAACACTGTTTTCAATCACTAGTTCATTCGTTTTATCATGATTTTGCTTAGATGTGTTTTCAAGTCGGCTACTGATTTTTTGTTGTAATTGGTAAAGGGTTAAGGGTGATTTATAGAAGAATGTTGTCTGAAGGTTAACATGGGGTCAAACAGAGGTCAGCATACAGTGACTTACTTACCATGACCCTTTCTAACAAATCTTCTGCAGACTACTAAGAAAACAGCTGGTCAAAGAATATAGAAAATAAAAGGTAGAATTATTTAACCCATTCCCACATACAACAAATCTGCAGCAGACAACTTTGAAAACATTATAAGTGACAAAACCTGAAAAATCTACATAAAAGATAGCTTTTAATTGTTAAAGAAAGTTGAAAACATTGTGGCCAAGGGGAAATTGCTCTTTGGCAAAGCACATTTCCTAGCTGAGTACTGGTTTGTTTACCCAGGGATCATGAATAAGTGAATCGTTGCTGTGATATAACTGAAAAAATGTTGAAAACGCCTTAAAACCCAATTAAAAAAACAAAATATCAACCGCCAGTCAACAATTGCTTTAACCCTTTCCCTCATACAACAATTATGCAGCAGACGACTTTGAACATATTTTGTCTAAAAATAGTATATATCTCTATAACTGAATGGATAACCTATGACTAAAAATGGGAAACATTGTTGCAAAAGGAGAAATTTTCCACATGCAGACGCTTTCTGATGCCACTGCAGCAGACAACTATTTGAAAACATTGTTTAACAATCTTTAACCCTTTCCCACATACAGCAAATCTACAGCAGACCACTTTGAAAATGTCTGCTAAAAGAATATAGAAATGTT
Organism: Serripes groenlandicus; assembly: GCA_031761405.1. NCBI lineage: Eukaryota > Metazoa > Mollusca > Bivalvia > Cardiida > Cardiidae > Serripes > Serripes groenlandicus. Next base: position 37,323 of record JASEVX010000430.1, on the reverse strand, counting down.
CTATAATTGTAGCTATATACCGGTAATTACTGAAAAAAGTTGAAAACATTAAGTGAGAAGGAGAAATTGCTCGTTTTGAGCAATTTCTCCTTTTGTCACGATGTTTTCAAAAGTTATCTGCTGCAGATGTGTCTATAGGTGGGAAAGGGATAAAATGCCTCCTAAACCAGTGGGCCTTAGCAATGGGTAAGATAATTGAATTTCATACAAATCTATGGTTGAAAATCTGGTTAATCTGCATATTTAGACATCTGCAGCAGACGAATTCTGATAACATTGTGGCAAAAGGTAAATTTGCTTATCATGAGCAAATTTGCTTCTTTTTAACAATGATTTTAACTTGGAATCAATTGTTATACTTCATGCATTCATAGAGATTCGTCATAACATTGCTGTCTAAATATTTTAGAAGTTGTCTGCTGCAGATTTTTTAGTCCGGCTCAATTGCCAATATGTGAAAAGGTTATACATGTATAAGAGATAAGATGATAAAGCAAGTAAAAATCCGGTCATATATTTGGCCAGTCGTGCACTTATTACTGCTTCCAGAGACTGGCCAGTTATGTTGTCTGCTGCAAATCTTTATTTAGTCTGGCTCAATTTCCAATGTGTGAAAAGGTTAAGCGATAAGATGATAAAGCAGGTAAAATTTCGGTCAGATATTTGGCCAGTCATGCACTTGTTGCTCTCAGAGACTACATGACCGGTTATGTTGTCTGCATTCCAATATGTTGATACATCTAATTAGAAAAAAATAGCCACTAAGCCTTTCCCCCATACAACAAATCATCCGCAGGCAACATTAAAAAACTATGAAAAACCCTTTCCCACATACAGAAGTCTTCAGAAATCCTTTGTACCAGAGTCTTTAAATTCAAACTTCATAGAATAATTTAAATTTAACTAAGTGAGAAAGTGAACCCTATTGTTTTTGAGGTCACTGGTTCAAAGGTCAATGTCACAGGGACCTTATGGGTCAAATCTGTGTCTGCTCCATTATGTCAATATCCTTATAAGAATTCTTCCATTAAAACTCATTTCTTTTAAATTGACAAGAAAAGAGGTTATTGCCACATATTATTAGTTTTGATGTTTCCCTCCTGGATTGCACTCAACCCATAATGATGCCGACTCTCATGAAAAAGGTAGTTAACCCTTTCCCTCATACGGCAATTTTGCAGCAGACGACTTCGAAAGTATTTTGTCAAAAAATAGAAAATCTCTATAATTGAATGGATAACCTATGACAAAAAGTGGAAAACATTGTGGAAAAAGGAGAAATTGCACATTCTGTGCAATTTCTTCTTTTGTCACTATGTTTTCAAAAAGCCGTCTGCTGCAGAGGCGTCAGAAAGCGTCTATATGAGGGAAAGGGTTAAATTGTTGTTGTCTTTATCAGGGAAAGAATGAAATTCATGAAGGCAGGTTTTGCCGCGGCTTATCAGTGTGGGTGTTGGCATTGCCGGTAGTCTTGGCATCGAGTTTCACATCATACTGGATTCGATTAACACTTTCCCTCATATAGACGCTTTCTGACGCCTCTGCAGCAGACGGCTTTTTGAAAACATAGTGACAAAAGAAGAAATTGCACAAAACGTGCAATTTCTCCTTTTGCCACAATGTTTCCCACTTTTCGTCATAGGTTATCCATTCAATTATGGGGATTTTCTGTGTTTTGACAAAATACGTTCAAAGTCGTCTGCTGCAGAGTTGCGTATGAGGGAAAGGGTTAACACTTTCTGACGCCTCTGCAGCAGAAGACTTTTGAAACCATTGTGGCAAACAGAGAAGTTGCTCTAAAAGAGCAATAATGTCTCCTTTTGCCTCTCTGTTTTCAACTCTATTCAATGATTTTTACTTTCATTTTTATAGATTTTCCATATTTTGGCCAAAATGTTTTCAATGTCGTCTGCTGTATATTTTGTTGTATATGAGAATGGGTTAATGCTACAAGTTTCAGTATTCACTTTTGGCATGCATAAAGGGCACTTGGATTTTCACACAGATCTCTTTTCAAAGGTTGTTATCCCCTCCCAAAGGCGGATATGGAACATTTGGTCTGGTGTTTTCTTACCATCATGAGCCTACAGAGGTCCAGATAAAGAGGAGTATACAGCTTTTTTCCCAACAATGTTTCTCTTATCCATCAACCAAACTCATTGAGACGATTCTTTTGAGTACCCACATTATAGGGTTAGAGGGTAAAATAAGGACTTTAGAACGTAAAAACTCCCCTTATCCCTTTCCCTCATACGACAATTCTGCAGCAGACGACTTTGAACATATTTTCTCAAAAATTAGAAAATCTCTATAATTGAATGGATAACCTATGACTAAAAGTGGAAAACATTGTGTCAAAAGGAGAAATTGCTCGTTTTGAGCAATTTCTTCTTTTGTCACTATGTTTTCAAAAAGACGTCTGCTGCAGAGGCGTCAGAAAGCGTCTATATGAGGGAAAGGGAAAGGGTTATCTAGAGTGCTGGAACTCCGAACCCATGGTTGGATATGTATTTGATTAGGGTTCGAGGGTTGAGTTATTAGTTCTGTCGGTAATGCAGAGAAATATCAATCGAAGAATCATGATTTTTTTCGATCCCCGGTTCGATCCACGGCTTGGTCATTCATTCATTCCGATGATTGACAGACATCAATGTGAATAGCATTGTTTGTTTGGTTTGTTGGTTTTAAACACTGTTTTCAATATTATTTCAGTTATATCATGGCGACAGTTCACTGATATATATCCACGATCCCTGGGTAAACGAACTAGTACAAGGCTAGGAAATATGCCTTGCCCAAAGGCACTCCACCATCATTGTGAACAGCATCATACGTATTTCAGTAATGGATTAACCCTTTCCCTCATATAGACGCTTTCTGACGCCTCTGTAGCAGACAGCTTTTTGAAAACATAGTGACAAAAGAAGAAAATTGCACAAAACGTGCAATTTCTCCTTTTGCCACAATGTTTTCCACTTTTAGTCATAGGTTATCCATTCAATTATGGAGATTTTCTATGTTTTGATAAAATACGTTCAAAGTCGTCTGCTGCAGAATTGCCGTATGAGGGAAAGGGTTGAAAAAGTATAACGTTGGAAAGTAGCCAGTTGCCTTGGAAGAATGTTCTGTGTATTTCTGGTGTATGATAGCAGGGAAACTTGCCTTGGAAGGATTTTGTGTGTATTACTGGTGTAGGATAGCAGGGAAACTTGTCTTGGAAGGATGTTGTGTGTATTACTGGTGTAGGATAGCAGGGAAACTTGCCTTGGAAGGATGTTGTGTGTACTACTGGTGTGGGATAGCAGGGAAATTTGTCTTAGAAGGATGTTGTGTGTATTACTGGTGTGGGATAGCAGGGAAACTTGTCTTGGGAGAATGTTGTGTGTATTACTGGTGTGAGATAGCAGAGAAACTTGCCTTGGGAGCATGTTGTGTGTATTACTGGTGTGGGATAGCAGGGAAACTTGTCTTGGAAGAATGTTGTGTGTAGTACTGGTGTGGGATAGCAAGGAAACTTGTCTTGGAAGAATGTTGTGGGATAGCAGGGAAACCTGTCTTAGAAGAATGTTGTGTGTAGTACTGGTGTGGGATAGTAGGGAAATTTGTCTTGGAAGAATGTTGTGTGTATTACTGGTGTGAGATATCAGGGAAACTTGTTTTAGAAGAATGTTGTGTGTATTGCTGGTGTGAGATAGCAGGGAAACTTGTCTTGGAAGAATGTTTTGTGTAGTACTGGTGTGGGATAGCAGGGAAACTTGTCTTAGAAGAATGTTGTGTGTATTACTGGTGTGGGATAGCAGAGAAACTTGTCTTGGAAGAATGTTGTGTGTATTGCTGTTGTGGGATAGCAGGGAAACCTGTCTTGGAAGAATATTCTGTGTAGTACTGGTGTAGGATAGCAGGGAAACTTGTCTTGGAAGAATGTTGTGTGTATTGCTGGTGTGGGATAGCAGGGAAACTGGTCTTAGAAGAATGTTTTGTGTAGTACTGTTGTGGGATAGCAGAGAAACTTGTCTTGGAAGAATGTTGTGTGTAGTACTGGTGTGGGATAGCAGGGAAACTTGTTGTCTGAAAGGTAGCCAGTTGCCTTGGTAGAATGTTGTGTGTATTATTGGTGTGGGCTAGCAGGGAAACTTGTTGTCTGAAAGGTAGCCAGTTGCCTTGGTAGAATGCTGTGTGTATTATTGGTGTGGGCTAGCAGGGAAACTTGTTGTCTGAAAGGTAGCCAGTTGCCTTGGAAGAATGTTGTGTGTATTATTGGTGTGGGATTGCAGGGAAACTTGTTGTCTGAAAGGTAGCCAGTTGCCTTGGTAGAATGTTGTGTGTATTATTGGTGTGGGATAGCAGGGAAACTTGTTGTCTGAAAGGTAGCCAGTTGCCTTGGTAGAATGTTGTGTGTATTATTGGTGTGGGCTAGCAGGGAAACTTGTTGTCTGAAAGGTAGCCAGTTGCCTTGGAAGAATGTTGTGTGTATTATTGGTGTGGGATTGCAGGGAAACTTGTTGTCTGAAAGGTAGCCAGTTGCCTTAGTAGTATGTTGTGTGTATTATTGGTGTGGGATAGCAGGGAAACTTGTTGTCTGAAAGGTAGCCAGTTTTCCTTGGAAGAATGTTGTGTGTATTACTGGTGTGGGATAGCAGGGAAACTTGTTGTCTGAAAGGTAGCCAGTTGCCTTGGAAGAATGTGTGTATTATTGGTGTGGGATAGCAGGGAAACTTGTTGTCTGAAAGGTAGCCAGTTGCCTTGGTAGAATGTTGTGTGTATTACTGGAGTGGGATAGCAGGGAAACTTTTTGTCTGAAAGGTAGCCAGTTGCCTTGGTAGAATGTTGTGTGTATTACTGGAGTGGGATAGCAGGGAAACTTGTCGTCCGGAAGGGTTTAACCCTTTCCCACATACAGGCGCTTCTGCAGCAAATGACTTTTGGAAACTTTGTGGCAAAAGGAGAAATTGCTCATAATGAGCAATTTGTCCTTTTGCCACAATGTTTTCAACTCTATTCAATAGTTATACTCTCATTTATGGTGACTTTCTATTTGTTTGCCCATATGTACCCTAAGTCGTCTGCTGTAGATTTATTGTATGTGAGAAAGGGTTTAAATTCATAGATTGGAAAGTGCAAAGCTTTATCGAAGGTTAGAATTTAGTTCAAAACAAAATAATAAAAGGAAAAAGATGATTTAAGCATAATAAACATTCAAATGGCCACTTTGAACCTCCAGACATATCACATTATCAAGTATAAAAGGCATGCAAAGACATGCAACGGCTACACAAATGGAATTACTTGAATTCCATGTGGGACTGAAGTTAACTCTTTCTAACTGTTGTAACGTGAACACATCTTCATCAACCTTTAGCAAAAATATGGAAATTCTTTTTAAATGAAAGAATGCTTATTGAAATGAATTGAAAACATTATTGCGAAAGGGGAAAATCGCTCCATTGTAACATTTGGTTTTTCAAAAACCGTCCGCTGTAGAACTGAATGTCAACATGCGCCAACATGTGGGAAAGAGTTGGGCCTTTTCCTGAAAGTATTTGATCTTCATCAGACCAAAAGCGGTTTTGTCTGTAAGTTTGATACCACATAGTCAGAGGACTTATTGAGATAAGAGGGAGTGAACAGGTCTTTTCCCCACAATATTTCTCTTATTACTACAAAATCTTATGTTGTGGGTACTCAAAGGAATCATCTCACTGAGACGATTCTTTTGAGTACCAACAACATAGGGTTTGAATGTCAAATAAGGACTTTAGAACATGAAAAATGCCCTTTATATAATTATCTAAGAGCTCTGACACATCTGTATGTGAGTCAAACCTAGGGACAAACTTCTATTTTATATGTTTTTCTTTTGGTCATAAATTAAACACACTCGCCCAAATCTCAATCCTTTCCCATAATACACCACATCTGCAGCAGACGGCTTTCAAAAACATATCTATAGGCAAAAACTGAATAAATTATGTATAAATCAGTCTGTAATTAATGTTGAAAACATTGTGGCAAAATTATTTGTTCATCTGCTGCAGTTGTGTCAAAATGTATGGGTAAATTTGAAAGTGTTAATAACTTTCTTCATACTTGACTGTTTTTAACCAAATTTTATAGGAAGTTAGCTTACATATAAAGGAAGGCGGTTGTTCCGTAATCTTTGAAAACTGCTCAGGTATGCTCAATGTGCTGTTGTCCAGCTTTGTGGTTAAATGAGAAATTGGTTGTTTTGATAAATTTCTCCTTTTAACATAATGTATTAAAAATGGTCTGCCATAGAGGCATCAGAAAGCGTCTGTACGTGGGAAAGGGTTCATAAAGATAAAAACTTTGCAGTAAAAGGGGGGAATTTCTCATTATGAGCAATTGCTCTTTTTTCCACAATGTTTTCAAGGTTTGTCTGCTGCAGAGGCATCAGAAAGCCTCTGTATGTGGGAAAGGGTTGAATGATCAGGGCTGTAGAAAATTAAGTCAGCTGGTAATGGGTTGTTTTTAGATCCTCCACACAGAGAACAGCTTTGAAATATTCATCTGCTTTTATAAACCCTTTCCCACATGCAGACATATTTTCAATCATCTACAGCAGATTGACTTATGAAATCATGCAGAGCAATTTTTCCTTTTGCCACAATATTTTCAATAATCATCTCCGGCCTGGTCATACCAAAGACTTTAAAAATTATAGTAATGGCTGCCCTCCTTGGTGCTCTGGGTTGCGGGGTTAGCATTAAGACTAACAGGCTGGTGGCATGCAGGATAAATGAACCAGTTATACTGGTAACTTACCCAGGAAATGTTGTGATACAACTGAAAAATTGTTGAAAGTGGCGTAAAACACCAAACAATTACCGGTAATCAATCAAAAATCATACTCTCTTATGTAGAAATATTCCATATTTTTGTTGAGTTGTTAACAAAGTTGCCTGCTGCAGATTTGCCGTATGCAGGAAAGGATTGAGCTTTTAGGAGGGCCCATCATTGCGAGATGAAAGACACATCAAATAGTTTGCAGTACTCTCTTTTGGAAGCTGCAGAATTATCTTTTATTGAAATGCACTGGCTGATATGGGATCGTAATTCTTTTGTTGCATGTTACCCGCCTTTTTCCCCACCTCTGCAGCAGACGTCTCTTTGAAAAAGGTTTTGGGAAATGGAGCAATTTACCAACATTTATAAGCTTTCATAATAATTGTTTTCCTGTAAATAATAATAATTGTTTGTTAATTAAGATGTTTTGCATAGTAGATATCTAGATTCGGTGATAATTTTTCAAAAGTCATAGTTGCATTGCAGGAAATGTTGTTTGATGGGAGCATACTGTTGATCAACTCTCTCATTTGATGCCTTAGTTCAGCGCAGACAAATCTATGTATCAATTGCATCTGCATGTTGGAAAAGGATAACCAATGCAGAATTATTTTTAGGTATGATCTGCAGCATACAACTTTTGACAACTATGGTAACAAGGGGAAATTGCCACAATGTTTTCAACTGTATTGAAGAATTTAATATTTCATTATGTGCCCTTTTATGAAACTTCAGAAAATGGTAAAGCTCAATAAAAGGAAGTGCAGTCAGTGTACAAGAACCATAACTCTATTTCAGCTAATTACAGAGTTATTGCCCTTTATTAAAAACTACTGGATGGAATATAATAAAACTTCATACCATGGTAAAGGAAAAGGAGAGGAAATTCAGTGTACAAGAACCGTAACTCTATTTCAGCGTATTTCATAGTTATTGGCTTTTTTTAGCTCACCTGAGCTTTGCTGATTGCAATATTGTGTCCGGCGTCCGGCGTGCGTCGTCCGTCAACTTCTTTTTCTCAGTAACCAGTGGGTCAATTGGGATGAAACTTCACAGAAAGCATCCTCTCAATGGCCTCACCGGATTTCCTTCAAATCTTTGGGATCCATGCAGAATTCTGGTTTCCATGGCAACGAAATGAAAAAAACTTCAAAATTCTTCTTCTCCCAAACTGGTTGGCAGATTTTCAAATAATTGTGTAGAAATGTTCCTTGGATGACCCTCTATCAGATTCCTTCAAGCCATGTTGATCGGTCGAAAAATATGGCCGCCAGGGGGGGAGGGATATTTTGCCTTATATGGCTATAGTGAAAACTTAAAAAATCTTTTTCTCCGAAAGTTTCAGGCCGATTTTCAAATAATTTTATAGAAATGTTCCTTGGATGACCCTCTATCAGATTCCTTCAAGCCATGTTGATTGGTCGAAAAACATGGCCGCCAGGGGGGCGGGGCTATTTTGCCTTATATGGCTATAGTGAAAACTTAAAAAATCTTCTTCTCCGAAAGTGTCAGGCCAATTTTTAAATAATTTTATAGAAATGTTCCTTAAGTGACCCACTTTCAGATTCCTTCAAGCCATGTTGATTAGTCGAAAAACATGGCCGCCAGTGAGCAGGGCTATTTCGCATTATATGGCTTATATAATAGTGAAATCTTAAAAAATCTTCTCCTCCAAAAGTGTCAGGCCGATTTTCAAATAATTTTGTAGAAATGTTCCTAGGGTGACCCTCTATCAGATTCCTTCAAGCCAAGTTGATTGGTCGGAAACTATGGCCGCCAAGGGGTCGGGGCTTATATAGCTAAAGTGAAAAAAAATAATAATCAGGTGAGCGATCCAGGGCCATCATGGCCCTCTTGTTTTGTCAAAACTTTTGTCTGGACAATAACTTACAAACTACAAAAACCATAACTCCAATATTGCTTATAACAGAGTTATATCCCTTTCTTACTTTTACTTGTCTGGCGAATAACTTTAAATCTACTGCATGGAATTTAATAAAACATTCAGTGCTCTTAGTTTATAAAGACTTTAGACAAGATATTTTCAAATTTGCCTTCTAAAGATTTGTTAAATAATATGGGAAAGGGTTTGTTGACAAAAAATGACTTATTTAGTCGAGTGTCCAATGTCCTTTATCAATGTTCCTTAAACTTTATTCAACCCTTTCCCTCATATAGACGCTCTCTGCGACGCCTCTGCAGCAGACAGCGATTTGAAAACATAGTGACAAAAGAAGAAATTGCTCAAAAGTAGCAATTTCTCCTTTGCCACAATGTTTTCCACTTTTAATCATAGGTTATCCATTCAATTATAGAGATTTTCTATTTTTTGATAAAATATGTTCAAAGTCGTCTGCTGCAGAATTGTCGTATGAGGGAAAGGGTAAAATGGCATTGTGCGGGTGTGATCATGGGCGCCATCAGCCTATATGGTGTTACTTATAACTTTTTACCATAGTTGACCAAATTTGGAAAAGTTTTTATTACAATAAATTATATAACAAATGCCTTGATAAAATTACAGTTACAATTGTCTTTATAAAGACTTAATTTTTATTTTTTCAAAAGGAATTATACATTTCCATTGTTTTAAGTATTAATTTTCTTAGTTATCGTAATTGAGATGATATCATAAGCACCTACTGGTTCCTTTGTGGATTTCCCCCAATCAAAACGACCAATTTCAAAAGTCGGCTGCTGCAGATGTGTCATAACGTATCTGCAGGTTGGAAAGGATTAAATCTTTCACTGTCGAATTACACAAAGTTGACTCTTCCATGTTGAAAATTGGACCACTCCATTTTTCGCCCAACAGGACATTTGGTTTAATTTCATGTTTAACCCTTTCCCTCATACGACAATTCTGCAGCAGACGACTTTGAACGTATTTTGTCAAAACATAGAAAATCTCCATAATTGAATGGATAACCTATGACAAAAAGTGGAAAACATTGTGGCAAAAGGAGAAATTGCACGTTTTGTGCAATTTGTTCTTTTGTCACTATGTTTTCAAAAATTCGTCTGCTGCAGAGGCGTCAGAAAGCGTCTATATGAGGGAAAGGGTTATGTCAGATGTCTGGTCTAAGAGACAGCTCATCATGAGCTGTCTCACCTGAGGCTGCATTGTTTGCAAAAGCCTTTAACCCTTTCCCACATACAACAAATTTTCAGCAGGCGTCTTTGAAATCATCTCTACAAAAATAGGGAATATATCTCTATAACTCAGGTTAGTTATTGAAAAGAGTTAAAAACATTGTGGCAATGATGAGAAATTGCTTGTTTTGAGCAATTTCACCTTTTGCCACACTGTTTTCAGAAGGCGTCTGCTGAAAGGACGTCAGAAAACGTCTGTATGTGGGAAAGGGTTAATTGCCTTTGGCAGGGTAAGGGTAAAAGGGGAGGAAGATTTTACGGAATCTTATGAATACAGTACGCATGCTTACATGCAAGGGTTGGAATTCTAAGCCTAATGAATTTTTTACCGTTTCCCACCTATAGACGCATTTTGACGCATCTGAAGCTGATGACTTTAGAAAGCATCGTGACGGAAGGAAAATTGCTAAAATCAAGCAGTTTCTCCTTTTGCAACAATGTTTTCTATTTTTTTCCGTAATTTTACCTTCATTTCTAGAGATTTTCCATATCTTAATTATATGTTTTCAAAGTCTTCTGCTGGTTAAGTGACAGATCACCTTTTGTTTTATGATTCGACTTTTCACCATGCACTTGTCCATGATGAGCCCTACGTCCCTTTACCCTTTCCTACTGGCAGTTGCATTTTGGCGCATTTGCAGCAGTTGACTTTTAACAAATATAAGAGAAATTACACGTTATCAGCTTTTGCTCCATTTGCCCCCATTTTATTTGACTCGTTGATTATAAAAATAAATTTTCACAAATATTTTTTCAAAGTTTAAATTTGACCTGCAGAATTGTTGTTAGTTGGAAAAGGGCTATAATATAAATTCATTAACTAATCATATGTTGATTTAAGAGCTTATAAAATTATTATGATTAAGACATATAACCACTCCCTAAATTGCTAATGTATACATTTAATATGCGAAAGAGGTGAAAACGTTGTGAGAAAAGTACTGACATTGAGCAATTTCTCCATTTCCCTGATATTTCTTAAAGTCATCTGCTGCAGATCATCAACTTATCTGTGTAAGGTAAAAAACTTAACCCTTTCCCTCATACGACAAATTTGCAGCAGACAACTTTGAACATATTTTGTCAAAACATAGAAAATCTCCAAAATTGAATGGATAACCTATGACTAAAAGTGGAAAACATTGTGGCAAAAGGAGAAATTGCACGTTCTGTGCAATTTCTTCTTTTGTCACTATGTTTTCCAAAAGCCGTCTGCTGCAGAGGCGTCAGAAAGCATCTATATGAGGGAAAAGGGTTAAGGGCAGGCATACTTTTTGTGAACAGTTTAGGAAAGAAGAAACTAAAATTGCTACCAATAACTTGAACTCTGAGCACTATATATTACCCATGTTACAGTTGTACTTTGTTGTATTCATGTAAAAGGGTTGTAACTCATTCTTGTTAAGATACGTAGTTACAATTGTTTTGCATGAAGCCAATGATTTGCTGAAGCATTAAAAAAACCAAAGTCAAGGTCGTAGAGAATGATCGATAAAGTTCACTCTCTCTGTAACTGACTGTACTCTCAGTCTCCTTAACAGACTCATTGTGACTGACCCAAGGTCGTGTATCTCATATATACATTATCACACTAACCTTACATTCAACTTTTACCTTTGACCTCGCAGCAAGTTTATAGAAACCGGAAATAGTTTGGGACAGGTCGTTCTAACAAATAATGGTAGTCGTTAATAATGACCAAAGATGAGCAAAGTTTTGGTAAAAGAAAAGGTTGTAAAGATTCAAGTCTGTGGTTTTTTCCGGTTTATTTGTCAATTTTTCGCAATCAATTATCTCAACGAGTCAACTCATTCCCACACGAAAATTGTATTTGCGCATGCAGCATCTGTAGCTGACGACTTTTGAAAATATTTTGACTAAAGGAGAAAGATCTCGTGTTGAGCAATTACGAATTTTGTCAAATTATTTCCAGCTCTATTCAATAATTATACTTCCTTTACTGAACCATAAATAATATGCATAATTGAAAATATTGAGGAAAATGGATGAATTGCTATTTGTTTAACAATTTCTCCTTTTTCCATAAGGTTTTTCAAATGTCTGCTGCAAAGGCCTCAGATGTTGTTGAAGAATTTATTGAATTCCTATTTGTTCACTGGTCAATAAACCTGTTTGTTTGCTATAAAAATAGTGAGACCTCTTAGTTGGGCGCCTTCTAAAACATTTAAAGTTTTCTTTTGTCTTTTACCATTTAATTTCATAACAGACTCTTGTCTTTTATAATTGATTTATAATATGCATAATAAGGTGATCATCAACTTCCAAGTTGATATATACATAAATGAAAGATTAATTATTGAAAAGACTTGAAAACATTGTGGCAAACGAAAGGAGAAACTGCTCATAATGAGCAATTTCTCTTTTTGTCACAATGCTTTCAAAAGTTGACGTCTCTTGCAGAAGTGTGAGAGAGCGGCTGTATGTGGGTGACTGAGAGGGTTAAAAAGGTACTTGTATTACTGTCTGGTCATAGCCGGCAATGTGATTACCACACTAACCACAAATTCAACTCTCAACCCTGACCTTAGATTACCCCTCCATTCTTGTGGCTGCAGTCAGGCAAACTCTTTACCCTTCACACCGTCCGTTGTATACCATCAATTTAATAATTCTCAACCAATTGTTGATTTGACCCTTCTGCAATACATTTATTTTAATATTAATAAATGGCAACTGTTCCCGTGGTATGTGTAATAAGAAATGGTTACTTTTGCATTGATAATTTTAGTAAAATTGGTAAATGTCGTGTCCATCTTAACCCTTTCCCACATACGACAATTCTGCAGCAGACGACTTTGAACGTATTTTGTCAAAACATAGAAAATCTCCATAATTGAATGGATAACCTATGACAAAAAGTGGAAAACATTGTGGCAAAAGGAGAAATTGCACGTTTTGTGCAATTTCTTCTTTTGTCACTATGTTTTCAAAAGACCGTCTGCTGCAGAGGCGTCAGAAAGCGTCTATATGAGGGAAAGGGTTAAAGTCTCAATGATAAAACTCACTAGCTGTATCATCTTAAATGTGACCGAATTGTTCAGATTTCTTTATATATACATGTATATAGAATTTTTTGAAATCTCTAAAATAAATATGTATGTGCTCAAGCCTATGTTGTAGGTACTTGATGAAAGACAATTATAATACTCACAACATAGGGTTTGGTAGCCGAGTAAACTATTTATATTTATACTGTATGAAACTAATATCATTTTACACTTCAGCCATTACAAATGTCAAGTGTCTGGCCTTTTTGAGGCCTTAAATTAACCGTTTTCCACATACAGACCACTGCAGCAGACCTCTACTGTAAAACATCGTGGTAAAAGAAGAAATTGCTCATAGTGAACAATTTCTCCTTTTGCCACAACGTTGACAACTATTCCATACTTGTTTTCTCATTTATGGAGTTTCCATATTTTTGTAGAGTGTGTGGGAAATCTTTAACCCTTTCCCTCATACAACAATTCTGCAGCAGACGACTTTGAACGTATTTTGTCAGATGGATAACCTATGACTAAAAGGGGAAAACATTGTGACAAAAGGAGAAATTGCACGTTTTGTGCAATTTCTTCTTTTGTCACTATGTTTTCAAAAAGCCGTCTGCTTTAACCCTTTCCCTCATACAACAATTCTGCAGCAGACGACTTTGAACATATTTTGTCAGATGGAAAACATTGTGACAAAAGGAGAAATTGCACGTTTTGTGCAATTTCTTCTTTTGTCACTATGTTTTCAAAAAGCCGTCTGCTTTAACCCTTTCCCTCATACAACAATTCTGCAGCAGACGACTTTGAACATAATTTGTCAACAAACAGAAAATCTCTATAATTAAATGGATAACCTATGACTAAAAGTGGAAAACATTGTGACAAAAGGAGAAATTGCTCGTTTTGAGCAATTTCTTCTTTTGTCACAATGTTTTCAAAATGCCTTCTGCTGCAGGGGCGTCAGAAAGCGTCTATATGAGGGAAAGGGTTAATGCAGCTGTGCACAACGCAGACTCGGCCGAGCCCATGCATCCACATCTTCATTGTTAATTTGACAAAATAAAACCAGAACAGTCTGCCTTGAAGCCTCATTAGTATCACACTTTTTTGTCTTTATATGATGCTGTCACGCGGAATCAATAAGACACGACACAAATTGTATAAAGGTGAATGACATTGCAATCCAATTAGAGTAAAAATCAAACTGTTATTTGTGTATATCCCATTGTAAGTACTATTGCATAGCTTAACCCTTTCCCTCATATAGACGCCTCTGCAGCAGACGGCTTTTTGAAAACAAAGTGACAAAAGAAGAAATTGCACAAAACGTGCAATTTCTCCTTTTGCCACAACAGTGTTTTCCACTTTTTTTCATAGGTTATCCATTCAATTATGGAGATTTTCTATTTTTTAACAAAATACGTTCAAAGAGGTCTGCTGCAGAATAGCCGTATGAGGGAAAGGGTTAAGTGAAGAGTATGTATACCCACTATTGAGGGATTAATTCCGGAATATTAGAGATTCAGGACGCAATTTGCTCTATCTTTTGTACAGACCAACCTGCTTACAATGAAGTTTTAGAAAGGGTTTCAGTTATCCCTCATACAGGATGTATTGAACAATGTCCCAGCAGACGATTTTAAAAAACCCATTGCTTAACCCCTCTGCAGTAGACGGCTTTTTGAAAACATAGTGACAAAAGAAGAAATTGCTCAAAACAAGCAATTTCTCCTTTTGCCACAATGTTTTCCACTTTTTGTCATAGGTTACCCATTCAATTATAGAGATTTTCTATTGTTTGACAAAATATGTTCAAAGTCGTCTGCTGCAGAATTGTCGTATGAGGGAAAGGGTTAAGAAAGAATAAGTATAAATTGTTAAATAAATGAGCAAAATGATATAATTATCCAAAAAGTTCATCTTAGTATAATACCTCTAACTTTATATCAATGGTTGCTTAATTAAAACCTTGTTTTAAATCCATATTTGTTTAATTACTGTATGTTTTCAATCTGGAGTTGAAGCGGCACTGCAGACAATTTTCTCTTATCGCCAATCAAGGGTTGTTGGTTCACTTTGTTGGGCAATTCTGAATAAGCAAGGTCTGACTGTTATGGTTGAGGTCAGCTGACACAACAGACTGTGTGGTCAGGGTCTAGCCAGTCTATTTTTACTTACATTCGTTGACCTATATACAGATTTGGACTATTTGATAAGGTATATTTCATGGATTTACTGTCACTCCGGGGCACCAGTGGAGGTTGACCCCTCAGTTTATTATTATTTTTAATGAGAATTTACTATTTTTAGGGACACAGGTTATTGTTCCTTCAGTGGTTTATTATTTTTATCCCTTTCACACCTGCAGACGTAGTATGACGCAATAGCAGCAGACGACGTTTGAAAACATTGTGGCCAAAGGTGAAATTGCTCACAATGAGCAATTTCTCCTTAATTGGCTACATTTGCAACTTTATTTAGCAATTAAGCTATCTTTAATGGAGATTTTTCAGGTTTTGGCCAGCATGCTTTTAAAGTTGTCTGCTGCAGATCTGTTGTATGTGGGAAAGAGTTAACAATTACAACAAATATGCAGCAGATGACTTTAAAAAACGTCTAGGCTAAATTGTGAAAAATCTCTTGCTTGTTTTCATTATGAGCAATTTCTCCTTTTGCAAAATTGGTTTCCATTCCATTCAATATTTATATTTTCTATCACAGAGGTTTTCACTATATTTGCCTGGATGTTTTCAAAGTTGCCGGTTGTATATTTGTTGTATGTGGTAAAGTGTTGATTTATTTATACTTGTTTCTAGTTTTTGATATTGCTTTATTGGGCTTGCTGTAATTATTATACATGGTTATTAATTATACATGTAAACTGAATGCACATAAGTCATTACTTATGACATTATATTGATGATGTTAAAATGTTTGTGAAATATTCAACAATTGAAGAATATAATTATATAGTTAATTGTATAATGTATGGAATAAATGCTTTTCTTTTCGTTTTATTAAGTTTGTCCATGAACTTTTGGATAGCCCCTCATATGTATATTTATATTAACCCTTTCCCATTTGCAGACGCAATTTGAGTGATTTCACCTTTGGCTATAATTATTTCAACTCTTCAATATTATTACTTTCATTTGTAGGGATATTCCATATTTTTAATCAGGTTTTCAACACAGTTGAAACCTTGTTATTAAAATGACGATGTCATTGTTTGGATGAGTGGGAGGCATCAAATTTACCTACTTTACCAAATATCTTTTGTTACAGTCAACATATTGTAACCAAACTTTGTATGTATAAAGAATTAATGTATACTTCTTATGGGAGTGGGTGTCACAAGATGGTCAAGGGTCGACAACTCACTAAAGTAGAATTGAACGCCGATGGTTGAATAAAAATATATGTTTAATTTACAGTTATGAAATATATACAATTTTGAGTAATCAACTTTCCTGACAAATCGAGAGGCTATAAACAAAAATACTACTCACGCACTCTCATCCACACTTTCACCCAAATCACTTAACTGTCCCATCACTTCCGTTACTGTACCCTGTATTTGGAATGTTCATACACGTTGTACTTCACATCCAACGGTATCCGTTTCCCGACTTCACCGAGTCGTGGTACTTATATTCATTGCGTCGCGTATATCCTTGGATTCCGGGATCGACAAGCCACACAACTGTGGATATATGGTTCTACACGTCCTCTGACGGCACTCCTCCTAATGTCCCCCGTTACGACGTCTTATTATGTTGTGGACTGCGTCACACACTGGTTCTTCAAACTTCTGCGTTTGGAACTTCGGTTGTCTGGCTATCGATATGGACTAGCCATAGACATAAAACGGCCATATGCCGTGTGAATTGGTCACATCAACTACCTCTCACTATAACAAGTGAAAACCATCTGGTAACTCCTGTGATACTGACGGTCAAAACAAATGTTTGAGTAAGCTATATAGCACCAATCAACCCCCGAGCCTCCTGATGACAGGCAAAATTCCCGTGCAAATCGTAATTCACAATCAACAACTAGTTTCAATACATTTATAGGCCAAATGAAAATAGCAACATAGTTTAACGTAATTAACGTTTTTAAACCCGTCAATTCCTTAATTCACAACGGATTTACATGAAATGAACTCTTAATATGCTTAATATCACTTATCACATATGTATATGATAATAACTTCATAAACAATGATCTCCCTGACAATCCTGCGATAAGTTAAAACCATACGTGACCAACCTGCACTGACTGACCGTCTTTTATTTAGGCCAAGCCAACTCTATTTTGTTACAACACGTTCCCCCCAAGGATAAAGTGGTTACACTTTGTCTATTTAACAAAATACACCAGGTTCGTTCCCTGTACTATTTACAACCCGTATCTTAATTTTCCTTAGTATTGCATTCCTTATATATACACGATTACACAGCTGTCATGACTCCAATGTGTGCCTCAAATACTCATTTCACTAACTGTTTTCTGATTCCTTTACTTGACTGTTTACTCTACTTAAGTAATCTGCCCCTACATTTTCTCTACCTGGAATCGCTCTAATGCTAATCCTATACAAAACCGAATTTTGCCGTCCTTCTTCCTAACAAATACTATAGGACTCGAAAACGATGCATTAGAATGCTCTATGACTCCTAACTCTAACATCTTACTGACCTCTTCGTTTACTGTCGCCACCGACTGATATGGAATAGGATAACCCTTGAACCTGATGGGTTCTGATGTATTTAATTTAATATCATGTTCAACAAGTGACGTAGTTCCCGGTATGTCTGTCAAAACATCGGCGAACTCTTCCAAAACCATGTCAACCTGTTCCCTCTGTTCAGGAGACAATTCTTTACAAACGTCTACATCTTTCTTAGACTCGTTACCTACTCTAGAAAGACACTCTAAAGGTATCTTCTCATCTACCCAATCTACGTCTGCATTATCTAATTTCCGATCTTCACTATCTTCAATAACTGCAGAACAAACAACTGCTAATATACCTTTATCACTACTACCGTCATCAGCACTTCGCTCATTGTACTGTTTCAACATATTGGCATGAAAAGTCTTTTCCTTACCCTTCATATTAATTCTATAATCTACCTTATTCATCACCTTGATCACTTCAAATGGACCCTTCCACTGCAATAATAATTTATTGTGACTTACCGGAAGTAATACCAGAACCTTGGCACCTATCGGGAAACTTCTGTCCTTTGCCCGTTTGTTATAGTATATCTTCTGTCTAGACTTTGCCTTACTTAACTCATCCTGTGCCATCTTACATGTCTCTTCGAGTCGCTCACGTAAATCTATTACGTACTGGTATGTCAATTTCACTTCAACATCATTGACCTCGCCAGACCATAACTCTTTCAAAATGCTCAACGGTCCTCTGACCGTCCGGCCATAGAGTAATTCAAATGGGGAAAACCCCAGACTTTCCTGTGGCACTTCCCTATACGCAAATAACGCAGCATTAATGTACTTATCCCAATCCTTGGGCCTCTCGCTACACATACGCTTAATCATCCGTTTCAATGTTCCATTAAACTTTTCCACCAATCCGTTACACATTGGGTGGTATGGCGTTGTAGTCAACTGACGTAAGGATAAAAGTCTACTTACCTCAGCCATCATCTTAGATGTGAACTGTGATCCCATGTCCGTCAACATCTCCTCCGGTATTCCCAGTCTACTGAACATATCGACCAATGCTTCCGCTACTCGTTCAGTCTCAATCCCTGGTAAAGCAACGGCTTCCGGATACCTTGTAGCATAATCTACCATGACTAAAATGTACCTGTTTTTCCTGTCTGTCATTGGTTCGATTGGTCCTACTAAATCAACCGCTACACGCTTAAAAGGCGTTTCTATTAATGGCATCTCTCCTAATGGTACTTTTTGAACCTTACCTTTTGGCATCGTTCGTTGACATATATCGCATGATCTACAATACCGACTGACTTCCGAACAAACCCCTGGCCAATAGAACTCTGCTAATGCTCTGTCCCTAGTTTTCCGTATACCTAAATGCCCTGCCATCAATGACTCATGTGCTATCTTTAACACCGCTTCCCGACACGTCTTAGGAACCACTAACTGATAAGACTGCTTCCGATTAGGAAATTCAAATTCCCTATACAATAATTTGTTCTTAAACAGATACCTCACCTGTCCGCCCCCTTTGCAATTATGAAAAGTTCTTTCATTCGCCTTTTCTCTCGTCTTCGACAAAGTTTCATCTGCCATCTGCAGGTCGCGGTATTCTGCTTGCGATATATCTAAAATCTTACCTGGAACATGTAATTTCCTGTATGGTTTAGGATTTTGTTCTGTTTGCGACCGAGTCTGCATTGCATTTGATACATCTCCGGGTTCCGGATATTTCGCGCCTGTAATGTTACCTACAACTAAATCATAGAGTGGAGTGTCTATACATAACGCCTCCGTTATACCCTCATAATACGGAGTCTTCACCTCTATCATTGCTACCGGAAAATAATGCTCAGATCCATCGATATATTTGCAACATCTTTCCTTACCTAAGAACTGATGTTCCTGTACTAACCGTTTCCTTACAACTACGCACGTGGCACCCGTGTCTCTCATCATGTTTACTCTTACTCCGTTAACTGTGCCTTCCTTGGTAGGACAATTCCTTTCCATACATGCACCTAGCTGTTCCGAACTATCGTTACACAAATATATGAAACTAGAACTGGCTGTTCGTTTTAATCCCCCACGATACAGACCTCGAGGCTTTCCTCTCCCCTTGAAATATTGGTTACCCTGATTGTGGCTATACCTTTCAAATGGACCAGTACTTGCATTCCTAGTATCTCCACCCGATGTAAATCGTCCACCAGTATCGTCGACAGCAGCCATACTATGCCTACTACCCCTTTTCCTACAATCGTCCGATCTGTGATTTCCACCACAATAGCTACATTTCCAATTAGTGAAAGAATTACCTGCCTTCTGCGTACTGGAACCCTGTCGTTGTCCTGTATCGGACCTAAACCCTCTAGCAACCTGATCCTTTTCTTTATTATTTCCACTTAAAACCACATTCCTACACCCACCTCTTGCTTCAGCAAATAGATCCGCCTGTACCGCCATCTCATTACCATCTGTAAACATCTTTTCTTTCAAAAATAAATACAAGTCCTTATTGCAAATTGACAACAACTGATCTCGTAACAAAAAATCAATGACGCCTTCGTACGATTTTACTATCTTTCCTAATTCCAACCAACGTTCGAGATAATTCATTGATCTCCGTAAGTACTGAACAAACGTCTCTCCCGTTTCTGGTCTAGCTACTTTGAACCGTTTTCTAAACCCTTCTTCAGTTAACTCAAAACGTTGCAATAATGCTGACTTTAACTTAATATAGTCTAAAGCGTCATCTGCAGGTAATCTAGAATAAACATCTAACGCCTTACCTTTCAATAATGCACTAAGATGTAATGACCACTGATCATTCTTCCAACCTTGTGCTTCTGCATATCGCTCAAACCTGGATAAATAACTGTCCATATTATCCTTATCCTCGTCAAACCATGGTAATTTCGGTCCTTTGATTTTTTGATCTTTAATAAAAGACTTACCTACTCCATGTTTGGCCAACTCCATCGCCTGCTGATGTTCTAATTGAACTAACTCCAATGCTCTCCTATGCTCGCGATCCCTCAGCTCTTCTTTCTCTCTCTCTAATACTCTCTCGGCTTCTTTCTGTCGTTCTAATAACCTAAGTTCTTTCTCTTCCTTCTCTCTCTCTAATACTCTCTGTTGTTCTAATAACTTAACTTCTTTCTCTTCCTTCTCTCTCTCGGCTTCTTTCTGCCGTTCCAGTAACTCTCTCTCAAATTCACGATCTCTCAGTCTATGTTCTCGTTCCTTTGCTTGTTCATCTTGAACGAACTTTTGAAGATTCTCACCTTCATGACCTAACTCCTTGCCTAACTCTATCAACTCCTTCATACTAGTCATGATTATCAATAGTACTATACGCTAACCCTATATCAAAACTTAATAACTGCAATCTAAATTAATAATAACTACACTTCATGGGACTTCAAATCTATATTTGAATTCTCTGCATATCCTGTACGGTATAATCCACTTTCGAGACTCACTATGCACGACCCTAAATCTATTTATAATGTTCAGATATCAGTCTTAACACTTTTAAAGCACACCCCTTCTATCCCTCAGACTCCACGCTTTACTGCAGAAACGCTTATGGCAGCGCCGCTGTGTCTCATCACAGGGAACAAAAAAAAAACCTAAATAAAAACCCCATGTATAAAGCATAAGCTATTTGTATCAAGTGTAAATGCACTGTACAATTTCCAGAAAAATGAATCTTATAAAGGAATATCTGCAGAGTTACAATTAACCCATCCAATTCTACCCTAGTTCGTTGCCGCCTCGATACATCGAGCGAATCATCCCACTTCTGACACCATTTGTCACAAGATGGTCAAGGGTCGACAACTCACTAAAGTAGAATTGAACGCCGATGGTTGAATAAAAATATATGTTTAATTTACAGTTATGAAATATATACAATTTTGAGTAATCAACTTTCCTGACAAATCGAGAGGCTATAAACAAAAATACTACTCACGCACTCTCATCCACACTTTCACCCAAATCACTTAACTGTCCCATCACTTCCGTTACTGTACCCTGTATTTGGAATGTTCATACACGTTGTACTTCACATCCAACGGTATCCGTTTCCCGACTTCACCGAGTCGTGGTACTTATATTCATTGCGTCGCGTATATCCTTGGATTCCGGGATCGACAAGCCACACAACTGTGGATATATGGTTCTACACGTCCTCTGACGGCACTCCTCCTAATGTCCCCCGTTACGACGTCTTATTATGTTGTGGACTGCGTCACACACTGGTTCTTCAAACTTCTGCGTTTGGAACTTCGGTTGTCTGGCTATCGATATGGACTAGCCATAGACATAAAACGGCCATATGCCGTGTGAATTGGTCACATCAACTACCTCTCACTATAACGAGTGAAAACCATCTGGTAACTCTTGTGATACTGACGGTCAAAACAAATGTTTGAGTAAGCTATATAGCACCAATCAACCCCCGAGCCTCCTGATGACAGGCAAAATTCCTGTGCAAATCGTAATTCACAATCAACAACTAGTTTCAATACATTTATAGGCCAAATGAAAATAGCAACATAGTTTAACGTAATTAACGTTTTTAAACCCGTCAATTCCTTAATTCACAACGGATTTACATGAAATGAACTCTTAATATGCTTAATATCACTTATCACATATGTATATGATAATAACTTCATAAACAATGATCTCCCTGACAATCCTGCGATAAGTTAAAACCATACGTGACCAACCTGCACTGACTGACCGTCTTTTATTTAGGCCAAGCCAACTCTATTTTGTTACAGTGGGTTTGGGTCAAGGTTAAGGTAATTGTTACTAAAAATAGAAAAATAGTTGAAACTGAATATCTTTAGTTACTGTTGACAATTGTAACCAAACTTGGTATGTAGAAAGAGTTTATGGAGACCTTTCATGGGATTTCGTTTGGGTCCCGAGGGTCAAGGTCAAGGTCAATGTTACTATAAATAGAACAAATCAGTTGAAACAGAATATCTTTAGTTAGGGTTGACATATTACGTGGTATGTAGGAAAGAGTGTATGGAGACCTTGCATTGGACTGTGTTTGAGCCCTAGGGTCAAGGTCAAGGTTGCTGTTACTAAAAATAGAAAAAGATTTGTAACTAAATATCTTAAGTTACAGTTGACACCAAACTTGGAAAGAGGTTATAGAGAATCTTCCTAGGGTCAAGTTCAAGGTCACTGTTACTAAAAATAGAAAAAAAACCAGTTGAAACTGAATATCTTGAGTTACGGTTGACATATTGTAGCCCAACTTAATTGGAATGTAGAAAGAGTTTATTATGAGAAAACTTTCATAGGATTGCATTTGGGGTCCCTAGGGTCAAGGTCCAGGTTGCTGTTACTAAGAATAGAAAAACAGTTGAAACTCAATTCTTAAGTTACAGTATACATTTATTATAAACATGGTATATAACTTCCTAAATTGGAAACAATTTTTTTCGACATTTGGCATGTTCTATTACACACACACACACACACACACACACACAACATTCAACAAAGAAGCTTAATTATAATTCTCAAAACACAGGCCGAAGTTCTTCTGTCCATCATTGAAAACCTGGTTTTCGTGGCACTGCAGTGTTTCTTGTTGCTAAGATATTATGCTGCAGAAGTACTGTACATGTGAGAGAGGTTTTAGGTTGTGTTGAAGCATTTAGAAAAAGCTGTTGATTATGATAGAAAGCTTCATTGTTGTCTGTTACAGACAGAGGACTAATAATAAATAAAACAGAATATATTGAATTGACTTTGACTGTATCATAAACTGTTCACCTCTTAATTAGGTAGGGTATTGCCAGAGGTCCAAATAAGGAGGGGTAAACAGCTCTTTATCTGACAAGATCTCTCTTATTATTCAACCAAACCCTGTGTTGTGGGTACTCAAAAGAATCGTCATTGAGACGATTCTTTTGAGTACCAACAACATAGCATTAGCGGATAAAGTAAGAATTTTAGAATAAGCAAAACGCTCCTTATCTAGCTAGAGAGCTCTGTATAATTGCACAGCTTTTCCACATGCAGCTGCTTTTTGATGCATATTTATATTCATAGATATATATAGCATCAGTATATTGAGATATTGCATAGATGTTTTTTTCAAAGTCGATAGTTTTGTCATATGTGACAATGCATCTGCATTTGGGAATTAAAGGATTCAAATCTTTATATTTAATAATAATATTATGTTTTAGAAATGTCTAGTTAGTAAACTTTTTAAACGACAAATATGTAACATTCTTAAGCAATTTCTCCTTTTGCTACAATGTTTCAAAAGCTGTCTGCTGCAGATTCAAGTCTAAAAGGGTTAATGGTATCTGTCATTTAACTGTTTACTTGAGTCTTCAAACTCTTTGAAGAAATAATTGTAATGGTTTTTTTAATTTGAAGAAAATAGTTTCTACAAGATTTTCAAAAGTTGTCTGTCTCTAAACCATCAGATATTGTCTGAATGAGGGAAAAAGGATGAATTGAAGGACACATATATTTTGTTTGAATACCAACCTGAGCTTTTGGTGACCCCAAAGTAAAATTGTTTCACCAACATATAGGATGGGACTCCCTATTATCGGTGTACTTACATGTTTTTTGAAAAAATAATAATAAAGCAAACTTAACTGTAAATTATATCCAGTGTCAATCGTTCCTTTATATGTCCTTTTAATTAACTTACACAAAATAATCATTCACTTCTGTGCAAAGTTCCAAAAATCGAGTCCATTCACAGCCATTTTGAAATTGTCATTCAAGGGAAGCAATCACTCACTGGTGTAATTACGAAAAGCATTAGTATGGTGGTCCTGTTGTATCAACTCTTTACAAGATTGTGAGATTTAATGTGAAAATGATTATCCTATAAAACATTTGTCACTAGAACAATTATATTTAATTGAAATGTTAATTTATTAACTGTTAATTGGAAAAAGAAATTGTAGCATTTGCAAGTCAGGATAACAGGGTTTCCTGATAGAATCATACGACATGCGTTTTTTTGCGCACACAACAAAGAACACGCCGGTTTTGTGTTTACCTTGGTATTCGTGATAACACGGTATTCGTAGAACCTACTATACCCAATCTTTAAAAGTCATCGCCTCTGAATCAGCTTTTCAGATATCAATATTATTTGGAAGAAATATTCCTTGGGTGACCCTCTTTCAAAATTGCTCAAAGATATAAATTGTTGAAGAACATCAGAAAGGGAGAAAAATGTCCAAGCCTCTGAATCTGTTTATCCCATTCAAAGATAATTTTGTAGAAATGTTCCTTAACCCTCTACAAAAGCTGTTCAAACCATATTGATTGGTTGAAGAAAGAAAATAGCTGCCGTTACTGCATCAGAAAAGGGAAAAATTGCAAAACTTTATAATTCCATTCTGATTTCAAGATGATTTAATAGAAATGTTCTTTTGGTGACCCTCCACATAATTTGTTTGAGCCATATTGATTGGTTGAACCAGATAGCAGCCAGGCGGCATCAGAAAAGTGGTAAAATGAACTGTTAGCTTCAACCAACAATCTCTTTAATTAATAGACCAATAGACTCGTGAGGTACAAAACTAGGTCAACCAGCTTTCTCAGTTAAGCAGTGACAAGCTGTCGTCTTAGGAAAAACTGGTGCATTTAAGCTAATCTTTAATTGTGTGTATTTTAATTACAGCTTCAACCTAGTGTCAATAAAATAGCAACATATTGCATAATGAAACAAAAGAATAATCTGGTGCAGATTTGTAGTATGTGGGAACATCAGAAATCTAGGTCATTTTTGTGTAAAGATTGATTGATTATTGGTGTTTTATGCTGCTTTCAAAAAAAATTCAGTTATATATCATGGCGTTTCCTTGGTAAAATTTCAATACTACTGGTACATTTATCCTGACAGCTATGCCTTCCCTGCAACCCTACTGGTACATTTATCCTGACAGCTATGCCTTCCCTGCAACCCTACTGGTACATTTATCCTGACAGCTATGCCTTCCCTGCAACCCTACTGGTACATTTATCCTGACAGCTATGCCTTCCCTGCAACCCTACTGGTACATTTATCCTGACAGCTATGCCTTCCCTGCAACCCTACTGGTACATTTATCCTGACAGCTATGCCTTCCCTGCAACCCTACTGGTACATTTATCCTGACAGCTATGCCTTCCCTGCAACCCTACTGGTCCATTTATCCTGACAGCTATGCCTTCCCTGCAACCCTACTGGTCCATTTATCCTGACAGCTATGCCTTCCCTGCAACACTACTGGTACATTTATCCTGACAGCTATGCCTTCCCTGCAACACTACTGGTACATTTATCCTGACAGCTATGCCTTCCCTGCAACACTACTGGTACATTTATCCTGACAGCTATGCCTTCCCTGCAACACTACTGGTACATTTATCCTGACAGCTATGCCTTCCCTGCAACACTACTGGTACATTTATCCTGACAGCTATGCCTTCCCTGCAACACTACTGGTACATTTATCCTGACAGCTATGCCTTCCCTGCAACACTACTGGTACATTTATCCTGACAGCTATGCCTTCCCTGCAACCCTGAGAGCCAAGGTGGGCAGAGGACTGGATACGAATGAGTTTAAAACATATATTTTTCCGACAATATTTCTCTTATTACTCAACCAAAATCTATATTGTGAGTAGTCAAAAGAATCATCTCCGTGAGACGATTCTTTTGAGTACCCACAATATGGGGTTTGAGTATCAAATAAGGATTTTAGAACACGACAAATGCCCCTTAATCTAGAGCTCTGGCAGCCTTATTAGTGTATAGAGGGCAAAGCTTTGTTTCTTGGATGGGCATTTGTGTCACGGTGACAGCAGCTGTTATTTAAGTATTTAATCCATATCTTACATGCAGACGCATTCTGGTGCATCTGCAGCAGACACCTTTTTGAAAACGTTGTTAACCCTTTCCCTCATATAGACGCTTTCTGACGTCTCTGCAGCAGACAGCTTTTTGAAAACATAGTAACAAAAGAAGAAATTGCACAAAACATGCAATTTCTCCTTTTGTCACAATGTTTTCCACTTTTAGTCATAGGTTATCAATTCAATTATAGAAATTTTCCATCATTTGACAAAATGTGTTCAAAGTCGTCTGCTGCAGAATTGTCATATGAGGGAAAGGGTTAATTGTATAAGGAGAAATTACTGGCAAAAGCAATGGCCCGATTTTAAAATAATTTGGCACAAACGTTCCTTGGGTGACCTTTAGTTCAGCTTTCTGTACTTGGAATGCAATTTTATATTTTGTCAGTTCAAAATGCAATAATTGTGTAACTTCAAAATATTTAAACGATCTTAGTAGAGTACGTACTCTACTAAGATCGTTTAAATTATTCTGATGCTTTAATTGATAAAAAATACCTGAAAGGAAGGGTTTTTTGTTTTCCTTGTATGCATGAAGGAATCCGCTGTGGTCGAGTGGTTAGCGTCGGGGATTTCGAAACTGGGTGTCCCGGGTTCGATCCCCAGTCGCGGCACTACGGTCATGGTGGAGTGCCCTTTGGCAAGGCACATTTTCTAGCCTAGTACTGGTTTGTTTACCCAGGGATCATGAATAATTAAATTTAATTGCGCGCTAAATGACCTTAGCTGTCGATGCGCCATAAAACAATATACATTCATTCATTCATTGTATGCATGAAGTAAGAACATTGATCACTATTGAAGTTCTGTTAACCCTTTCCCTCATACAACAATTCTGCAGCAGATGACTTTGAATGTATTTTGTCAAAAAATGGAAAAACTCTATAATTGAATGGATAACCTATGACTAAGAGTGGAAAACATTGTGGCAAAAGGAGAAATTGCACGTTTTGTGCAATTTCTTCTTTTGTCACTATGTTTTCAAAAAGCCGTCTGCTGCAGAGGCGTCAGAAAGCGTCTATATGAGGGAAAGGGTTAACCCTTTTCCTCATACGATAATTCTGCAGCAGAAGATTTTGAACATATTTTTGTCAAAATATAGAAAATTTCTATAATTGAATGTATACGTAACCTATGACTAAAAGTGGAAAAAATGTGGCAAAAGGAGAAATTGCTCGTTTTGAGCAATTTCTTCTTTTGTCACTTTCTTTTCAATCAAACAATTAATGAATAAAGTTAAAAACATTGTGGCTATAAAGTAGAAATTGCTCATTATGAGCATTTTCTCCTTTTGCCACAATGTTTCTAAAAGTCGTCTGCTGCAGAAGGCGTCATTTAACCCTTTCCCTCATACGACAATTCTGCAGCAGACGACTTTGAACGTAATGTGTCAAAACATAGAAAATCTCCATAATTGAATGGAAAACATTGTGACAAAAGGAGAAATTGCACGTTTTGTGCAATTTCTTCTTTTGTCACTATGTTTTCAAAAAGCTGTCTGCTGCAGATGCGTCAGAAAGCGTCTATATGAGGGAAAGGGTTAACCGTCTGTGTGTTGGAAAGGGTTAAATATTAAAATGTGTATACATGCATAACTAATATGTCAGCATTGGTCTAATAATAATTGCAGACATGAATTAATGAATGCCTATTATAGGTGCTGCTGTAATCCTTCCTCCCTACAGGGATATTATGGCTTAACCCTTATCCCTCAAATAGACGCTTTCTGATGCCTCTGTCTGCAGCAGACGGCTTTTTTGAGAAAGTGACAAAAGAAGAAATTGCTGAAAACGAGCAATTTCTCCTTTTGCCACAATTTTTTTCCATTTTTAGTCATAAGTTATCCATTCAATTATAAAGATTTTCTTTTTTTTGACAGAATATGTTCAAAGTCATCTGCTGCAGAATTGTCGTATGAGGGAAAGGGTTAACCCTTTCCCAATTGAGGACGCATTTGCAGGGGGGACAACTTTTGTAGATATTGTGGAGAATTGCTCATCAATTTTTCCGTTTGTCACTATATTTACTGATCTATTCAATAATAATACTTTCATTTATAAAAAGCAATTTTCCTTTTAATTTAAATTGTCAAGATATTTTCTAAGTCGTCTGTTGCAGATTTATTGTATATCGGAATCCAAAGAGGGTAAAAATCATCTGCTTTTGAAAATCTTAGAGGAAAAAATCTAGAAAATTGGAAGTATAATAATAATCTTTTAGTTAAAATGAGTTCAACCCTTTCCCACATATGACAATTCTGCAGCAGACATCTTTGAACATCTTTTGTCAAAAAATAGAAAAATCACTATAATTGAATGGACAACCTATTTAGGACTAAAAGTGGAAAACTTTGTGGCAAAAGGAGAAATTGCTTTTGTCACTGTTTTCAAAAAGCCTTCTGCTGCAGAGGCGTCAGAAAGCGTATATATGAGGGAAAGGGTTAACATCAATCCTCCTTTTAACCCTTTCCCACATACAATAAATCTGCAGAAGACAACTTCGAGAGCCTGACTCAGCCAAAAAATATTGAAAATCTCTAAATAAAAGAAAGTTACTGAAAAGAGTTGAAAAGATTGCATCAAAAGGAAAAATTGCTCATTAACTGTAACTTCTATTTTTGCCATAATGTTTTCAAAAGTCTCAGAAGATTGCATCAAAATGCATATGGAAGTGGGAACAGGTTAAGCCATTTCTCCTGCTCTTACAATGTTTCAAAAACTTGTTTGCCTTATTTAATGGAGTTCTCGTATGTAACGGGAAAATGGTTATAGTTCCGCTGTGACAAATCTGCTGTGCCAATCTCTACTAGGAAATTTTCCCCTTTCCAACATAAAACAATTCTGCAGCCGACGACTTTGATAAAATCTTTGCACAAACATGAATCATTTCTATTAATGAACATTATAGAACTATTGAAAATAGTTGAAAAAGAGCCAATTTCTCCTATTGTCATGACGTTTTCAAAAATTGTCTGCTGTTTGTATATGGGAAAGGGTTAAATTTTAATTCAATACCATGAAATATTAATAGCCTTTTCCACATATAGGCACTTTCTGACGCCTCTGTAGCAAACGACTTTAGAAAACATCGTGACAAAATTAGCAATTTTCCTTTTGCCACAATGTTTTCAACTCATTTCAATAATAAAACTTAGATTTTCCATATTTCCCACCTGCAGATCAATGTCTTTGACACACTTGCAGCAGACATGTTTTGAAATCATTGTTGCAAAAGGAAAATTTGCTCAATATAAAATTGCTGGAAAATTGAATGTAAAATTTTGAAATATGTAGGAAATCTGAAGAAGAAAAAATGTGTGCAATCTTCTCCTTTTCCCCCTAATATTTGTTGATATTCGATATCAAAAAAACAAAATTATGAGCAAATTCTACTTTTGCCATGCAATGTTTTCAAAAGTTTTCTGCCGTGGAATGGTCATTATATAATTATATGGTGGAACCCTTTCCCTCATACTACAATTCTGCAGCAGCGACTTTGAACATATTTTGTAAAAAAATGGAAAATCTCTACAATTGAATGGATAACCTATGACTAAAAGTGGAAAACATTGTGGCAAAAGGAGAAATTGCTCGTTTTGAGCAATTTCTTCTCTTGTCACTATGTTTTCAAAAAGCCGTCTGCTGCAGAGGCGTCAGAAAGCATCTATATGAGGGAAAGGGTAAATAAGCCATTATGATGCTGAAGAAAACAACTAAAAAAAGGCTATGGCGGGAATTGACAATTTTGTCGCTTACATGCGTGTAGGATTATGTAATAACGAAGCCGTTACATCCCCTTATATGGTATTACTTGTTAGTTTCCAAACAAGGAGACATCCAGTCCCAATGGTAATGTTAGAAAATTGAAAACGTTCGATCTCAAAATGAGATACCATATTGGTTTATCTTTGTCCCTTATGATTTCTGTCATCGGCAGCCATGATAGGCTGCGCTGAGTGAGTTCAATATAAGTGGCGTGTGATTTTATAACTTTTAACCCTCTCCCACCTATAGACGCTTTCTGATGCCTTTGCAGCAGACGGCTTTTAGAAAACATAGTGACAAAAGAAGAAATTGCACAAAACATGCAATTTCTCCTTTTGCCACAATGTTTTCCACTTTTTGTCATAGGTTATCCATTCAATTATAGAGATTTTCCATATTTTTGTGTAGACATTTTAAAAGTCGTCTGCTGCAGATTTGCTGTATGTGGTAAAGGATTAATTAAGACCGTATTTTAAGCCCTGATTTTCAAAAACATTATAATTATTACTACTGACCTTTTGCCGCAATATTTTCAAAATCATTCAATGATTGTATTTCATCAGGATTTTCCATAATTTTGCCTGCATGTTTTCAAAATCATTCAATGATTGTATTTCATCAAGATTTTCCATAATTTTGCCTGCATGTTTTCAAAGTAATTGTTCTTGCTGATGATTTGTCAAATGCTGGAAAGGATTAACCCTCATACGACAATTCTGCAGCAGACGACTTTGAACATATTTTGTCAAAAAATAGAAAATCTCTTTAATTAAATTGGATAACATTGGAAAACATTGTGGCAAATGGAGAAATTGCTCGTTTTGAGCAATTTCTTCTTTTATCACTATGTTTTCAAAAACTGTTTGGTGCAGAGGCGTCTGAAAGCGTCTGTATGAGGGAAAGGGTTAAAATCATATATTTTGTTAGAATTTGATCTCGACTTTTGTGCATTATTATTAGAGAGGATAATTCTCATTTATTTCTGTAACAAATGGAGAATCTCTGATTTATTATAATTATATTACAACGTAAACATCTTTTTGAAGGGAAAATTCTATCACATTTCAAACAAAGGTTCAATAAATATGTCAAAAAGAGCTTGGACAAGTTAGCATTTCACTGACCTCCAGGACAAGATCTAGTTCACAGTGTCTATGATTATGTGGGTGCAAAATTCAGTCATTGGAAGCTGCCAGGAGGCGGCTTCCTGTAGGGTCCTGTCATTATATTCATGCTTAGACATTTCGGACAGGGAGGATATTTAGACCTGCCAGCGTGACCACATATCGGTATTTCTCTTTGTCCTTACAAAGTACATTAATTTAAGGTAATGACTTTTAAAACATCCCTTTTACACTCTATATACATGTGTGAGTTTTACAAATTAAAAACAAAAGACATAGGCCAGTATATTAATTGAATGTATGTACATTTTTATTTAAGCGAAATTCATTACGCAGTAATTGGATGAAAAAGCCACGGCCCGTATTCACCAAACTTTTCAATTTAGATTTTTGACTAAACCTAAATCTTAATATTTAGTTCACTTTTTGGATTCCTGGTAATTTAGATTTAGTCCGTATTTTTACCAACTCGTTTAAAACCGATCTCAATTAAACCATGCATTCATCTATAGTCTATTTATAGATTTTCCTTTTCTTTTTTTTCCCGTAATTTCACATAAATGGCATCTCAATGTTTCAATCATCCTAACTTTTCATTTGCTTTGTTTTTAACAATCTGACTTTCGTTCCGTAAGAAAACCAACAATTCTTACACTGCGTGATCATGGAAGGGAAACAAAAAACACGACCTTGACATGTGTAAAAAACATCAGAAATTAGGAAATTCTATAAAGTATAATCATTGAAAACAGTTGAAAACATTATGGCAAAAGGAGAAACAAAAACACGACCTTGACATGTGTAAAAAACATCAGAAATTAGGAAATTCTATAAAGTATAATCATTGAAAACAGTTGAAAACATTATGGCAAAAGGAGAAACTGCCAATTTTGAGCAATGTTTCCTTTAGTCACGATGTTTTTCAAAAGTCGTCTGCCACAAACACAAAAAGTCACAGATTTTAACACCAATATTTGGGAGAGCCTATATGGGAAATGGCTACGTCATAGCGCTTGAGGATTTTACTCAAATCAACCGCGTCAGCACAAATTCCGCATTTGGATAGTTTTAGTGTTAATTGCATAATAAGATCAATTTGCATTTTTGTGTGGTAGGTTTTTGGTAATGAATCATTATGAATTCATGATCAGACTGATCTCTTCCTCGCAAGGTTTTCCCCCTTTTCGTATTGTCTGGTACAAATCCTTTACACGACAAATTTGGGACAGAAGTGAAATAGATTTTCCGAATTAATCCAAATTAATTGGTGGGTATACCGATAATCATAATATATATATTATATATCTCATAATTGAAATAAACGGAATGGGGTGCAAATAAGACATAATGGACAGTTTTGGACAATTAACCCCTTCCCACATATGGCAAATCTGCACCAGACAACTTTGAAACCATCTAGGCAAAACTGTGTACAAAACTCTTATGGTTGATTAGATTTTGACACTACTTTCAACAATTTTCAATCATGTCAAGGTCAAAACTTAGAACATCTTGCTAAATGAAGGTAAAATTTATGGACATAAAGTAGAAAACATTGTAGCAAAAGGATAAATTCCTTGTGAGTAATTTTTCCTTGTGAGCAATTTCTCCTTTTTTCACAATGTTTTTAAAAGTCATCTGCTGCAGCAGCTTCAAGATGCATATGTTATAATCAGTCTATGTGGAAAAGCACCGAGTTGCTTGGGAAGTTTGTTGTGTGGATTACTGGTGTGGGGAAGCCAGGAAACACATGAAGAGGTGAATTGGCTGCCGTAATATGACTTAAAAATTGTTGAAAACGGCGTAAAACCCTAATTAATGACATTTGTTACTTTTGGCATTCGACAGCTTGTTTAGAAAGATGCCTTATTACAAAATTAATGTCCTGTACTGATATGACAGAGCTCTAGATAAGGCGAGTATTTCAAATTCTAAAACCCAGATTTGACCCTCAAACTCTATGTTGTGGGTACTCTAAAGAATTCTAGATTTAGTCATAGGTTACTATCCATTCAATTATAGAGATTTTCTATTTTTTGACAAAATATGTTCAAAGTCGTCTGCTGCAGACTTGTTTGTCGTATGATGGAAAGGGCCCACATACATCCAAACTGCTTCAGATGGCTTTGAAAACATCCAGGTCAGATTATGCAAAATCTAAATGACGTTTCACTAATTGAATAGAGTTGAAAACATTGTGGCAAAAAGAGAAATTGCTCATTTTGAATGATTTCTTTTATTAAGACAATTAAATGGTTTCAAAAGCCTTTGGCTGCAGCTGCCTCAAAATGGGTCTGCGAGTGGAAAGGGAGGATTAAAATGTCACAGTTATTGGGTAAGCTTTAATCCAAATTGTATCAATATATGAGGGAAATAAAGTGAAGTGTTGGTTAACCCTTTCCCGCATATAGACGCTTTATGACGCCTCTGCAGCAGACGGCTATTTGAAAACATAGTGACAAAAGTAGAAATTGCACAAAACGTGCAATTTCTCCTTTTGCCACAATGTTTTCCACTTTTAGTCATAGGTTATCCATTCAATTATAGAGATTTTCTATTTTTTGACAAACTATGTTCAAAGTGGTCTGCTGCAGAATTGTCGTATGAGGGAAAGGGTTAATTTTTAGAAATGCATTTTGATGACAGTAAGCCTTTTCTCACATGCAACTGAATATGTAGTAGATACTTCGAAAACATCTTTGCCAAAAAATAATTCATTATTAAAAAGAGTTGAAAACATTGAAGAAAAAAGGAAATATGCTTATTATGAGCAATTTCTCCTTTTAAAACAATGTTTTCAAAAGTCTTCTGTATCGGATGTGTCATATTGCATCTGCATGTGCCGAAATAATAGAAGTTTCTGTAGTTCTCGAAATGTCAGATTGCATGGTGTGATTGACAGGCAAAATGTCAGCCTGGCATTCACTGGCGCATGATTAACTGTAATTAATTTGTTTCAACCCTTTCCCACATACAATACATCTGCAGCAGACGACTTTGAAATTATCAAGTCCAAAATATAGAAAATCTCTATAAATGATAGTAAGATTATATAATAGAGTTAAAATCGTTGTGACAAATGGAGAAATTGCTCATTATGAGCAATTTCTCCATTTGCCACTATGATTTCAAAGGTCGTCTGCTTCAGAGGCATCAGAAAGCGTCTACATGTGGGAAAGAGTTAATCAATTATCAGAGTTCCATCCAGACAAGGAGAAGAATCGTTGCACATCCAAATTTGCCTTTCGTCATTATGATCCAATGTTGATGGTACTTCTAAAAAGCAAATAAGTGAATCAGCCTTCTTCTTTATTGCAAAGCTTGTTTGTTAAAAAACATATTTGACAATGAAGAGAATAATTAACCCTTTCCCACTTGTATTTTGACATTTTGACGCAATAGCAGCAGACATCTTTTGAAAACATTGTGGCCAAAGGTGAAATTGCTCATGATGAGCAATTTCTACTTTGGCCACAATGTTTTTTACTTTATTCATCAATTAAGCTATCTTTTTCCGGTTTTTGTCACCATGTTATCAAAGTTGTCTGCTGCAGATTTGCCGTATGTGGGAAAGAGGGAGGGTTAAAACAATTTTTTGTTGGAAAACCTAAATGTTAGATTGGGGCCTGACGTCGGAGGACGGATCAACGTCGACAGTTTGTGTAGAGGCTCAAGCTTCATTGTTTGTCTTTTGAATTTCAAATATTTTGGCACAAATATCGGCCATGACCTTGTGATGTGTGGCGAATAAAAAAACTGGGTTAACCCTTTCCCACATACAACAAAATTAATCTGCAGCAGACGATTTTGAAAATGTCTACTCAAGATTTGGAAAATCTCTAGAAATGAAGGTATAATTACAGAAAAAGCCTTGGAAATATTGTGTTAAAAGGAGAAATGCTTGTTAGTCCCCTACCGGCGTGCCGAAGGGGACTATTAGGTTTGCACTCCGTCCGTCCGTCAGTCCATCTGTCAGTCAGTCAGTCAGTCAGTCAGTCCGGCAAATCAGTTTTCCGCACTTTTTTTCTACATGCTTTGAGGTATTGAGCTGAAATTTTGTATATGCCTTTGTAATCATGTGTCACAGATCAAGTTCGCGTTTCCTGGGATTTCGTCAATTTTTTAATGAGTTATGCCCCTTTTTGGACTTAGAATATTCGTTTTCCGCACTTTTTTTCTACATGCTTTGAGGTATTGAGCTGAAATTTTGTATATGCCTTTGTAATCATGTGTCACAGATCAAGTTCGCGTTTCCTGGGATTTCGTCAATTTTTTAATGAGTTATGCCCCTTTTTGGAC
The DNA here is from genome assembly GCA_031761405.1 of Serripes groenlandicus. Classification (NCBI taxonomy): domain Eukaryota; kingdom Metazoa; phylum Mollusca; class Bivalvia; order Cardiida; family Cardiidae; genus Serripes; species Serripes groenlandicus. The sequence goes on along the minus strand of JASEVX010000430.1, from coordinate 1,564 downwards.
TTAGTGCAAACCAGTAGGGGACTATGGTATTGCTTGCAATCCAGTTACTTGTTTTGAGTAATTTATCCTTTGTCACAATGTTTTAAAAAGTCTTCTTCTGCAAATGTGTCAGAATGCGTGTGCAAGTGGGAAAGGTTTAATGATAAAGGTCAAGGTCACTGTTTGCTGAAATTAAAATGCATTGTTTATAATTTGTGTCAGCTACTTAGGTCTAACTTCTTTGAGCATCATTTTTAGTTTCAAAGTTGATAGGATCAAGGTCAAGGTCACTGTTTTACTGTCTGTTAAATAACTTTGTAGTGTAACATTGAACGTTTAAATAGTTTGTCAGTTTGATAACCATTTTCTGCCAATGTGTTATTAGATGTTTAAAAACTAGGTCACAGGGCAAAATTGAAGGTTGATCTTGTTAACATTCTAGTAATAGCTTATCTGACCGCAATTGTGATTGACTGTGGTTGGCATAACCAGGGCCATCATGGCCTTCTTGTTTGTCTAATTATTTACAAAGTTTTTCTTCAGATTTGTTGTAGGTTTAAAAGTTGTTGTGCATCTGCAAAACATTACATTAATTTTGATAACTATATTCTGTCTTTGTCACAAAGTATCTATCAAAATTCCCCTCCATTTATAATTGTGGCCGTTTGATGACAAGTATTCACAAAATCTATAAAAGGTTGCAAGGTTAAGTTAGCAAAAACTGCCTCATCTATATCTAACCACAATATGTATTTAACCCTTTCCCACATACAACAAATTTGCAGCAGACGACTTTGAAAACGTCTAGGCAAAAGCACAGAAAATACCTTTAAATGAAAGAACAATAATTGAAAAGAGTTGAAAACATGGTGACAAAAGGAGAAATTGCTCGTATTGAGCAGCTTCTTCTTTTGTTTCCATGCTTTCAAAAAGGGGGTCTGCTGCAGAGGCGTCAAAATGCGTCTATATATAGACGCTTTCTGACGCCTCTGCAGCAGACGGCTTTTTGTAAACATAGTGACAAAAGAAGAAATTGCGCAAAACGTTTCTCCTTTTGCCACAATGTTTTCCACTTTTTGTCATAGAAAATCTCTATGGATTTTCTATCTTTTGACAAAATATGTTCAAAGTCGTCTGCCGCAGAATTGTCGTATGAGGGAAAGGGTTAAGAACTATTGATGTTGATTTATGTTGTGGTAAACCATACTACTCATAATCCCCTGCCTTCTTTCGTTTTGATGTGGCCGAGAACATCCTGAATCAAACATAGTAACACTTTCCCTGTCACATACAACAAAACTGCAGCAGGAGGCGACTTTTGAAAAATAAATAGGCAGACTCAGAAATATGATAATCTATCCAAATATAAGTAATGATTGAAAATAGATGGAAATATTGAGGCCTTTTGCCACAGTATTTAGTTCCACTGGCTTAAAGCCAATCAAGCATATGTCATCGTTGGGCAAATTGTCTGTTATGTAAACTTTTGGCTTCAAATGACTTTCAATCTCTCTGATGTAAACAACTTACATTTTCATAAAAATCTCCAATCCTTTACTGAAATGTTGACAGAATTTCATCATGG